>JARIHO010000165.1:0-74730 GCA_029282495.1 Mycena albidolilacea
GAACGGAAAGGAGGGGAGGTTGTCCACGCGCCACAGGGGGGGACCAGTCATATCCTATTGCTGGATGCTGAGTCAATGGTATGGGGAGACCGGTCTCATTCGTTGGAGGTGTGCAGAGGGTCGCGTAGTAGGAAGGTGTCGAGAGTCCCGGATTGTGGGCTACGGGTCGCATCCGTGTGGCAATGGTGCAGGGGCGAGCTCGAATGGTGGGGGAGACGATGCAGATGTGGGGAGAGTGTTGGTCTCGCTCGGAAGCTGCTTCTGGTAACATAGAATCCCGTTTAGGAAGATCCGTCGTGTACATCCGAGCTCATCCCGTCAGTCGTGCAGATGGTTTGCAGGGGCCATGAGGCGACGAGCGGTGCGTAGCACACTCGGAGACCTCACACCGCTGTGTACACAAACCTCTGATTACTTTCTCCACCATTCACCCAACTTTTCACGTAACCTTCAACATCCAACTGAGCGGGAATATCCACAACTGCGAAAATGTTATGCTCAGATGGAGTCATCACTCGTATCAGCACAGAGCAGATTCCAGGCTCTGAGGTGACGAAGGCAACTGAAGCACAAAGAGTTCTAACTGAATAAGCCTGGAGTTTAGACTAGAGTAGTGTAAAGTACAGGGAATTAACTACCGTTTATATACTCAAGTCCCTAGGGGTTGTAAATCAAAGTACAGTGTCCAACGGCAATGGACAAAATTAATGTGAAGTAAATGAAGGGGTATATGGACATAGAGGGGCGATCGGGAACCCGAAGGTTGGGGAACCGATCGAAACCGTTAGGGATCCTAAAACGGTATCCTGGTTCGTTTGATCAGATAGTTGATCTGATCAATGATCGGGTTGTTCGGGTTGTTCGGGTTCTAGAAGTAAAATGAAAAGACGATTCATGACATTACCCCCCCTCTAGGTGATCTCGGGTTTCACGATCAACACCGCTTCTTGTTCCACAGGTCTTCACCCGTGATGACCCACTTCCATCCATGTGCAGTTTCCTTCAGAGCAGCCGGGTACTTCTCGTAGAAGTCATCAAGACATTCGGTAGAATCCCCCAAATGTTCCAATGGTTCCCAGGTGTTATCCTTGGGTCCGTAACCCTCCCATCGGATGAGGTACTGCAAGCGCTTACGCCTTTTGTTGAGGTGTATCTTCAGCACCTCTGCAATCTCGTAGAGGTCCACCCTGTCTACTACGTCCAGGGGAGGAGGATTGTCATGGTGCTGATGGGCAGCGACAGGCGGAACCCAGGGACGAAGAAATACGGTGTTGAAGACCGGATGAACCTTCCAAGAATCGGTAAGTTTAAGTTCGTAAGAGATGGCTCCAACCTTGCAGACGACCATGAAGGGACCATAACACCGCACTTTGAACTTCTTTGTCGGGCAGTGAGTGACCAAATTCGCCCCAGACAGATACACCTTATCACCGGGTTTATAGTCGGGATCTGCCTGTCATTTGGCATCATAGAACCTCTTCATCGTCTCCTGCACTGCCAGCATGGCAGCCCCCGCTTCTTCTCGAACTTTCGACATCTGGGTTGCAAACTTCGTCGCATCTTCGGTTGGTACCTCGAGCTGTGGTTCAGTGCCTTTTCGCAGATGGAACCCCATGGTAATGAAGAAGGGGCTGAAACCCATGGTCTTACGAACTTGGTTGTTGTGGTTGAACTCTGCTAGTGTCAACCAGTCCGCCCGATTGTCTTGCAAGAAGTTGGTGAAAACCCGAAGGTACTGCTCGATGTTTTGGTTGACGTGTTTGGTCTGACCATTGGTCTGTGGGTGGTAGGCCGTCAAAGTGTTTGACTTTATGCCCAGGAGCTTCAACAGATCCCGCATGAAGTGTCCCACGAATTGCATCCCTCGGTCGCTGATCACCACCTCAGGTAACCCGAAGTCCTTCCACACGTGGTTGTGATAAATGCGTGCCAGCCCTTCTCCTCCCAAGTGCTCGGTGCAAGGCACCACCTGGATTCCTTTCCCCAAATCGATTGACTATCACTGCAAAAGAGTCGTACCCGTTACGAATGGGTAACTTGGTGATCAGGTCCACCGAAACATTCTGCCACACCCGTTTTGGAACCGCATTAGGGTGTAGGGGTCCTCGCAGTTTCAAAGGAAACAGCTTCGTCCTCTGGCACACGGGACAAGCCAAAATGTATTGTTTGGTGTCCGACAGTAGAGAGGGCCAGTAGTAGTTTCAGGTTACTTGTTCCACCGTCCGGAATTGTCCCGGGTGTCCCGAAATATAATTGTCGTGGTGTGCCTGTAGAATCCGATGTCATAGATCCTCAGTTGGAGGCATGTATACGGTTCGATGCCGGGTTACAAACCCATCCTCGTGTTCTTCCCATCCCTCGGCCTTTTCTTCTAGCGCTTTCTTTACCACATCTTCCCAATCAGCTTTCCCAGCTTTGATGTCCTCCATGAATTGATCACCCTCCATGTCTTCCAAGACCACTGGCATGGCTTTCAAAAATTCTTCACCATCCATCCTCCAGAAGTACTGTTCCGGCAGCAGCACAAGATTCGAATTATCCTGTGCCCCCTTCTCATGACTGCTTCGCCTCGAAAGCGCGTTGGTTTTCGCACTCATTCATAAACCTGGGAAGCAACACGCGAAGTCGTATTCGCTGAGCTCCAAAGACCACCGGGCCTGTCGTCTATTGAATTTCTTCATGATGATGAAGTACTCCAGATTCTTGTGGTCGGTCAGATTTCGAACTTCAATTGACTGCCCTACAGATAGTGTCGCCACTCGTAGAGGGTCCGCATAATCGCCAGCATTTCCTTGTCGTGAATGTCGTAGTTTCGTTTGGTGTTGTTTAGTCCCTTGGACATAAACACAATCGGAACCCACACCCCGTTCTGGCATTGTGTCAAGCATGCCCCCGTTGCGTAATCCGAGGAATCCGCCTCAACCCACCATTCCCCAACATCCGTTGGGAAATGCAGAATGGGTTCCGATGTTACGGCCAATATTAATTGGTCAAACACATTCTTCTCCAGTTCTCCCCACCTCCACTTGTAATCCTTCCGAGTGAGATGCGTTAAAGGCTTTGCATAATCCCCAAATCCTTTGATGAAACATCGGTAGAAATTGAGGAACCCGAGGAAACTTTGTATGTCTTTAACGTTCCTCGGGGTTGCCCATTGTCAAACACCCTCAACCTTTATGGGATCCATCCGAATTCTCCCATCCCCGACGATGACTCCCAGATATTCGACCTCTCTCTGTTCGAACTCGCATTTCTCGGGTTTCAGGAACAACTTGTTTTCCTGGAGAATCCACAAGACCTCCTTCACTCGGATTCTTCGGGAAAATCCTCTTTCCCAAGGCATTCCTCCATCATTTCCGAGATCAAAGGTCGGAATTGGGGATTGGTGGGTCCTCAATTAGTGCAGTTACGGGCCATGTGCCCGACCTCTCTGCACTGATAGCATCGGGGAACCGGCTTCTTGCTGACCGCCCGGTCTATGTCCATAGGTGCGGGCCCTGCATTAGGGACCCCGCCAGTGACAACCGGGGGAGGGACGGCAGCAACCAGGGGATTCCCTGGAGTGCGTTGCTCATTTCTGTGGAAGAAGTTCCCAGGGTTTTGGTTTGTTGCACCTTGGGCACCGTGACGGGGTGATTGCAAAGAGCGCCATCCATAACATGGAAGGCACAACACAACCTGCCGTGCTTGATGACCGCCACTTTCCAGTCGGCATAGGTGATCGGTAGTGCCGTTTGCCCGTAGACAGACTTTAGAACCGGCTTCAGGATCCCTTGCTTGAGGAGTCGGTGAACTGTCTGGAATCCGTCTATACCTAAACACCGCACATTTTGCGTGTTTCAGGAATAGTCGGATTACAGTATAGGCTTATTTCTAAGGACTGGTATATGGTCCCGGTATAGCCAGATGGGTTGTGATCACAGAGTAATGGGTACAAGGGGTTGGGAACTACCCTGCGGACTGACAGTGCTCGCCTCGAAAACTGTAGAGGAATGTGTAGCCCACAAATCTCTTTAGAGACTATTTCTAGTCTTATTCCCACACGATGGAATGAGCTGGACATACTGATAACAAGGGTATGCGGGAATAGTCTTATTTCTGCACCAATAGGCCGTGCACCTTCCATGTGATAGACGTCAAGGCCCGGGGATATACGTTCCGGTGAAGTTCCGGGACTAGCGAAGGTCGGCTAAGGAGATCTGATGGGATCGTTCTTATTCCGAGCAGACAGAGTTGGGGAAATAAGAACCCTTTCTGGGACAAGTCTCACTAGGGGTATCTACGAGGAGCTGGAGGCCAGGGGAACATTACCCGATGGTCAACGAAGGCGGGAGAGGACCAGGGACAACGGGAAATAGGACGAACAACTCGGTATCAGTCAGCCAAGAGACTGAGGGTTTCAAACCCCTAGGCTGACCAACGCCACTCGAGCGGACATCACGATCGTCCTGTTCACCAACCAATGGCAATACGCTCGCGGGAGCCCTTCCGACGGATAAACAGCTGAGGAAGGGGAACTCGGGCAATTTTACTAATTTCTATTTTGTTCTTGGACTTGCATATGATTTTGGGGTTTGTATAAGTAGTCAGGACATTATCTCGAGTAGGGTACAGAATCACCTGTGTATTAGTAGGCTGAACACTTGCGATTGGGCTATTTCTGGGGTTGGCTCAGTGTGTATTGTCATTGGACTTTAACATCGGGAAACCTTAAGTTGGAATAAGGAATAGGGTATTGGAAACATCTTGGACGTGATTGAGGCTATCTATCATCTGGGAATCAAATTGTGTTTGGAATCAGCTACCGTCATCGTCATCAGCTATCGTCATCGGCACTTGGGAAATAAGCTTCGGGCTTGCTATCGTTTGGAATTGTTATATCATCGACCTATCTGAGGTCTCCTGCACGTCGTTGGACGACACCACCACCACCACCACCACCACTCTCAACACTTGCTGTCATAAGCTGCAAAGCTTTTAAAACATCTTATTTCCACCGCTCGATTATCGCTCAGGTCAATTCCTGGTGATATCTTGTAGTGAAGGTTCATCTTCCTAAGGGAAACACATACCTTCCCTTCAACCTTGTTAGGACCTGTAAAGGGACTACCACTCGTCTGAATCTTGGCTCTTGCACTCGCTGATCGGCCTATTTCCGATCCTAGTCTTATTTCCGTAGGCCTAACCGCTTATTCCGGAAAGACTTGGGTTGTATTTGGGTGATAAGTGTGTTGTTTGGGTTTAGTTCGGAGCACATCGTTCATCGGATAAGCGTGGTTTCGTCGTAACCCACAGTGTTGTTGTATGTGTCCAGGAGCGTGAAGTACTCCGTGGCTGTTCCTGCACCCTGGCGCAGCTTCTCGATTTTAGCCTGCGTGATTTCCACCTGTGCCCCTCCTTCAAAGGCATCAATGAGGTTCTTCTGGAAGACCTTGTAACTACGATACAGTGGGGTATCGGGGTCCTTCGGGTTGTGCATGGCCTGCACAATGTTGTTGGCCCATGCTGCTGCCGATCCTTCCTTCATGTAGGACAGGACAAAGGCGATCTTCGCACTGTCCCTCTCGTACATCGGGTTGTCCAGGAAGTGCAACCAGCACTCTGCCAGGAGTCCACCAATTCGGAGTCTCCTTTAAATGGGGTAGGGGTGGCGACACGGGCCGTCTTCACCTGTTTAGTCTCCCTGGGCCCTCCTGTAGAGGCTCTTCCAAGGCTACGAGGGCATCGTGCAAGAGTTGTTGCAAATAGGTGTTGTCCTTGCAGAGCAGACAATTCTCTCCATGCAAGTTCCTCAGTTCCTCCTGCATCACTCCGAATTGCCCTCCCGTGTGTTGTAGGGCCTGCAGCAAGATGCTGTCCCTCTCGTCGCCGGTTAGGGTGCCAAAGCTCTCCATCGAGGGGAGCACATAGTCGTCACTCATTGTGTTACATCCAGTCGGGTACACCATGTAGAGACACTATTCTTTTGTCAGCACAGAGCAGATTCCAGGTTCTGAGGTGACAAAGGCAACTGAAGCACAAAGAGTTCCAAACGAATAAGCCTGGAGTTTAGACTAGAATAGTGTAAAGTACAGGGAATTAACTACCATTTATATACTAAAGTCCCTAGGGGTTGTAAATTAAGGTACAGTGTCCAACGGCAATGGACAAGATTAATGCAAAGTAAATGAAGGGGTATATGAACATAGAGGAGGTGATCGGGAACCCGAAGGTCGGGAAACCGATCGAAACCATTAGGGATCCTAAAACGGTATCCTGGTTCGATTGATCAGATAGTTGATCTGATCAATGATCGGGTTGTTCGGGTTGTTCGGGTTCTGGAAGTAAAATGAAAAGACAATTCATGACAACTTGGGCCATTGCTGTGATGCCTCCGCAGAGCCGGTGTAATGTGTGGGCCAGCACCAAGCAAAAAATGTGATACAAGGTTTACTGTGTTGGCCTCATCTTGAAAGATGGTGTCATTCAATCCAGTGATTGTAATGGTTTGCATGAAACACCATGGTCCAACACGTGAACTGTGATGCAAGAGCAATTAAATAAATGTGGTAATTTGTACCTTTGAACTCCATCAACTGTCAAGCACCAATCAGTGACAAAGCCTGTTATGTTGAACAATTCAACATGTCCAGAGCTGTGATCTGTCGATTTTTGATCAGTCAACCAAGTATAGCCATCCCTTGTGTCAAGAACAAAATTTGTATTGACACTCGTTGCCGATGTCAAGGTGTGGAGAGGATGTGTATCCCCTGTATCATCAACACAGGCCTGGAAAAATTTCGGGAGAAACTCAGTCCCTGATAATGGTTTAAATGCTCTTTTCACAAAAGCACTGAATCAAAGAAAAAAAACGCACAGTCCTTGGTTGTCAAAATTGTGTCTTGGAACACCGTAGGTTCAATATGATTGAAGAACATCTTATGTGAATCTAGGAGTTCTATTTTTTACCGTCTTCCTTTTGTTAGAAGCAAAAGATATCATGTATTATGATGTCATGTGGAGCCGGCACATCGGTAATGACATTAAATTTGCTGGGATCCACCACTGCACAATTGGACACATGACTGGATAGTGTATTACTCACTCTAAAATAGCTCCACCAATTCATCTATGATATCATCTTGTCTACTATTTATACTTCTTGATGTTTCCACGCCTCTCCAGAAATTACCAGAATTTTGATATTATGGCACCAAAGACTCGTGGTGCTGTCGGGAACACGGGCCAGAAACACAGGTTGATGCAATCCTACAGTACTACTTGTAGACCCTCTCTGAATCCCCTTCACATAGGCTGGAATCTGATCAGGAAACCCCTTGCTCGGATCCAAAGCATGTACACCATTCTGGTTCTCATGAATCATCCACTACATCGGATACAGTGGACTTTAATCTTGGGACTGTCAATGTCACTTTTGCATTATGATGAATCCCCCCATCACTCACTTATTCCATAAGGCCGCACCATCTGGGCTTGGACAACCTACCACTGTTGACATTCTTTTGTGTGTACACTGTTTGGTTTATTTCACTATAGGAATCTGATTATTAAAATAAAATAAAATAAGACTTGCTCTGCTCAACTCCTTTGAGATTACTGCTCATTCTGCAGCCTTGAATGAAATTCTTATGCCAGTTGCATATCAGCGCATCACCAACTATGAGATGGCAATAGGTGTTGATTTCCAACTGGAAAATCTTGCCACTGCAAGTCTATCGGACTATATGTTGAAGGGTAATATGGTATTCCATCATGGTGGCGACAAGGCAACAAGATTCTTCATTATTAGTTGCATCACCAGCCAATCTGCCTTGTGTACCCGGCTCCGGAATAAACAGCATTCAGTCAACATCATGCCCTCTATTGTGGGTTGGGGTCGGGCAACAGAAGTGATTCAAGAGCTTTTGGGAGATGTTTCTGCATATATGTTCTGTGGTGGACTGTCTTTTTCCACCATGGCGGAAAACAAAGCTGGTTGAGTCTCCATCATTTTGTCTTGTTTTTATCTCATCATCAACCCAGGTGGTATTAGGGCTTCAACCCATCCGTTAAACGGGACGGCCGTCACAAAAACGGCTGTTTTTCTCGACGGGACGGGTATACCCGTCCCATCAGAGGGTAGCTGAGGACCCCAAGACGGGCGGGTCCCACCCGTCCCGTCCGTAACGGCCGTTTTTGACGGGTGCTGGAGTACTATTTGTTCAAGTAAGTTTGGTAAATTATCGACAGTCTGAAACTGAACTGGGAACTTACTAGGACATCTAAAGTATCACAAAATATCTCAAACACCCTGATATAGAACCAGACAAGTGTTTGCAAACGGTTAATCGCTCGGTTAATCGGAATTTGATCGCAGATCAAATATCGGCAAGTCTCGGCAATGCCATCCAGGTGCTTGTGGCGGCTAGAAATTGATGTTTCAGCAAGGGAGTTTCTATGTATGGGTAGGTTTCACCTCAATTCTCGGAAATTGGACAAAATTCATCTACATTTGATGCAGATTTCCATCTAGGAAGGGTGACCCGTCAAACCCGTCAAACCCGTCAAACGGGCGGGAACGGGTACCCCGTCAACGGGTCAACCCGTCCCGTCCTGGCGCTGGCTCGAGGACCCAGACGGGCGGGTAAAAACCCGCCCGTCCCGTCCGTCGACCCGTCAAAAACGGCGACGGGTTGAAGCCCTAGGTGGTATTCCGACTTCAGCGTCTCCAAAGAAGCGGGCACCAGCCAGCAAAGGTAAATATAATTTTTTTCTGATTTCATCGGGTGTTTCATTCTACCTAGCGACCACAAATATCCCTATCTCACCATCGCCAAAGAAAGATGGCACCATTCATTGGGACACTTTTTGGGGTTCGTACAGCTGACAAACTAGGTACACCTCATTATTTCAGACCGAATAAATGTTTCCCACTCATTCATTATCAGTTCCTGTGTACAACACATATTCTGTGGACTTTGATATCAAGAATTTTCCACAATTGCCAAAATACGATAGTGAGCTGGATGAAGGAATGGTTGTTGAATGGGTGCCATGGTCATCTTCACCCTTGGTCGCTATGCTGTAGTAGATGGTGAAAAGCTTTCCCTCAATGTGCAGGTGGCTGTAGCCATGCACAATGCAGTGCCTGAAGAGGACCGCCCGGCCGAGACTGTCGTTGACACAAGAATGCCTCTGCCTATCAATTAATGCACATTTGTAACAACATTAATATAAGATTACGGACTCAAGAGACAACTTGAATTAAGATGACCACACAAAGAGAGTAGGGGACCGGCGCTTGCCGCCGCTACTGATACTTGTCTCAACACCGCGTATATTCCATATCATGTCATCCCGGGATCGTCCTGATATTCTGACGTTAGAGGTCCCGAGATAGCCAAGGGATAAAAGTCCTCTTGGCTGTTGAAGTGCAACTTGAAATATCATCCAGAAAAAAAAAGGAGGGCATGAGCGAACGTGCCAGGTACAAGGTAGATAGGTAGGTAAGTAGGTCAGGTAGCTACGAGGAGCCAAAAGCGGACCTGGCACAACGGAACCGACTGCAAACCGATGCCATCATCGGCGGGATGTATGTGGCGCTCAGTTAATCTGACGAACCTGGTTGCGAATTGGATCATGGTGTCTGAGACGCATGAATAGTAACCATGTTGCAGGACTGGAGGAAGACGGTGTCTGTATACTGTGGGCTCGCCTTCCAGTGGGGTAGTATCTCTTCTTCAAAGCGAATTGTGAGAGATGTTTCGGGCCGCGGCCGCGGGTCAAGTCTGCTGCGAATACGGCACCGTTTCAGAATGTCGGCGGTCGCCGCTTATGAAATATCCCGGACTCTGGACCATGGCAGAGAAAAGAGGGCGAGAATGAGTGGCGAATGCGAGGTGCAGAGTCAGGTGGTGGCGACGGGGCATCGGGCATCGGCGGGGTAGTGAAGCTCAACGACAGAAAAGAAAACAGAGCGGGTTTGGGAGCATAAGCATAGAAGAGATGTGAAGCGCCATTACCACCAGGGGTTAGCCCGCGTTTGCTAGCGCTCGAGGAGTGCACGATACTGCCCGCGGTCGTCGTGCAAGACACAATCCACACCCGAGAAAAAGCGCGGTTCGGCACACAGGTTCGTTGTCGGTGGGGATGGGCGTCAGGGTACTGGTGGGGGCATCGCGAAATGAAGAGTGGGACGTGCGCTGGGGAGGAAGACAGCACGGATCCGCATCCTATTAAATATTCGTACTGGTAAACGAACTGAATAGCACACGCACCTCGTTCGCATTCGCAATTTCATCCTCAGTAGGTGCTGCTCGCAAAGAGCGCCAAACGTGACGATACTCCCAAAGAGCGTCCCGGGGGAGAAGTACGGATTTGCACCGTTGTATCTTTCGTGTGAGTCTGGTAGCAACCATTGCGGCGCCACACCTACACAAGGATTGGCGATGGGGACAACCGGTGAAGAGACCTCCAATAGCAAGAATGCTATTGACAAGGAGATGGTACTTGAGGACAACCTTGTGAAAGCGGACACAAAGCAGAGAATAGCATGGTACATTGGTAGCGAGATTTCGCATATTCAAGGCTAGTTACGGTCGGATGAACGCCCAGTTGGTGCGAATGGCAATGCAGTCAGTCGTTGGGCACATCAGAATCCATGGAGGTGATAAACAGACATAAAACACACCGGTTCTACACATCTCGTTTGGTTACACCGTATACTGTAATTGGATGGGTGCGAGCTAGATTTCCGGCTAACACTACGATATTGTGAGTTGAACGGGCCCGGGAAGAGAAGCGATAATAGAGTTTTGAGATGCAAGGCCCCGCAAGAATCGAGGGAGGCGGACAAGGCCTTGCAAGATGTGGCGGTCTTAGGCGGTCGAGATAGCGTGTTTGCTTATGATGATCTTAGAAGCCGCTTACGAGGCATTATGACGTCAAGCTCTCATAAGACAATTTTCAAATTTCCGACACAATTGCCGCCCGAGATGCGGCTCTAGATTTACGCATGCCTTTGAAAAAATTTCGACTCACGGAGCCTCGGACGAACTAGCTGTACATCCCCGACCTCGGCCACCAGCCCGTCGCTCCCTCGCCCTCGCCCTGCTTCGTGCCTGCCGCATTGTGCACACCGAAATCGGTCGCGCCTAGCTCTCCCGGCTCCTCTTCAGCCCCGAGGCAATGTTCGACAAACTCGCGCACCTCCGCTCATCCGCCATATCCGCGTCTCCGGCGCCGCGCTCACGCTCAGCCGCGGCGATCCGTACTATCAGACCAAGTGCCACCCTCCCACGCGCTCGGCGCGCTGCACGACCCGGCGCGGTGCTGCGAGACACTCGCCCCCAATGCTCGCCCTGCTTGTCCGTCAGAGAAGCGGGTGCAAGAAGCTGTAGGTGACCTCGCGCAGGACGCCGGCTTCCTCGGAGAGACATGAGAGAACGCTCTCGCTCTAAGTGACACCGGGTTTCAAATCTCTGACATTAGTTCAATGCGTACCCTGAAACGTACTTGGCGAGTGTTTGGCGTCGGGAACTGCGATTAATGTCAGTGACAGTCGAGGTTACGTCTCGACTGCTAGTACAATTAGCCGCTGTTGCTCCACACTACATATGTCGGCGTATTTATGTGGCCAACCCCGAACTGACCGATGGAGAAGCACCGTCACGGTGTCCGTCCTGTTATAACCGTGAGCCTTTTGATTCGGGTACCCTCGATCCTACAGCATGCGTAAGTCAGTAATCAACTTCTTCCCAGCAAGGTGGTTCCATCCAATCTGTCACTCTCCAATGTCCTTCAAGTTGCCAGCTATCGGCCAAGTCCTCAGTCGATAGTTGGCATCCGTAGACGCCGGTCCATTATCCGTCCGGATCATTTATCACCAACTGTTGAACAACATCTTGTCACTCGGGTATATATATACACAGCCTTGTCTCGCCCATGCTTTCTCAGGCTTGTCCCAGATACCCCCCAACACAATGAGCCTCGTCCTCATCGACGACAGCGATACTGTGGTTAAGTACAATACACCCGGCGGCTGGATCGAAGACGGGATTTTTCCGGAGTTCAACCAAACGGCCCATGCGTCTGCGACGCCGGGTGATACCGCGACGCTGGTATTTGAGGGTACGTCGGCCCTCTCTTTCCGACAGTTTTTTTTTTACTAAGGCATGTAATCTCAAACCCAGGGACGTCCATTAGTGTTTATGGGTCACAAGCACCCAGCGGTGGGGAATCGAGACTGAAATTCTTCGTCGACGGCGCCGATGTCGGTTCATATCAGCCCGTTCCAGTTACCGACGCTACCCATAACCAGCTTTTCTGGACATCCCCGATTTTCGACGAGGCCTCGCACACGCTGGTGGTTACGGTGGACCCGTCGGACACCTCCTCGTCACAACAAGAGAGTCCGTTGAAGCGAGCCTTCTGGCTCGATTACTTTATATATCAAACGACATCTACTGTGGGAAAGACGGTGGTGATTGACGACAATGACCCGAGTGTTACATACTCGCCAAAATGGACTCCAAACCAGTCGGACGCCCGGCTCGAAAGCACGAGGCACGTCAGCAACAGCCAATTGGATGGAGCTTGGGCTGCAGTTTCCTTCAACGGTACGACATATTCCATCTTGCTAAATGAAACTGAAGGTGAATGGCCAGGGACTGGCATATCACTCTTTGGTTCATCCGGTTCACCCGGTCCAGACCAAGAATTCAAGGCATCCGTCGCGATTGACGAATCTCAGGCGGGGACAATATCACAAACCAACGAGAACCAACTCTTTGATTCCGGTGTCCTACCCCCTGGCCCCCACACCATCAACGTTACTGTTCTTGACGGCCATTCTCTGGTCATTGACTACTTCCTCGTCAAAAATGACCCGGAAATTCCGTTTGTGGCACCCACCGCGGGAAGTTCTACTTCGGCCAGCGAGAGTACCATCGCCCCGAGTCCCTTGGGAACCACGCAGGTTTCGAAAGCACCCCCGATCGCTGCTATAGTTGGTGGTGTTGTGGGGGGGCTCGTGCTTCTGCTCTTGTTGCTTGTCGCGGCGCTAATGTGGAGACGAAGAGCAAGACGTAGTAACCAACCAGGTACGCATTGCCATCCATCACCTTCACAGAAGCAAGCGGTCTGACATGAGACACCAGCTTCCAGCTACCCAGTGATGTCTGATCCATGGGCCGGCAAGCGCATCAGCGTAACAAGCATGACCACTTTGACAGAAGACAACGAGAGTCAGCGCCCCAAGAACTTTGGGAAGCAACGGCCGCCGTCCCGATATATGTACTATGAATAAGGTACGGCCCGGGTATCGGTTGGCTGCAATCCCGTTGAGCTTGGGTGGACAATATGTATGGCCACACATGGGACTCTCAGCTTGTATTCGTTCGTGACCACTTTATTCCTACCTAGCGACTTACCAGTACGCGGATAATTTACTTTCTTTTTGGTTCCGAAATTTCTTCGTTTCGCTCAAAGAGACCTTTCAACCTCGTGCAAGATATGTATATTGCTGGACACCGGCTCTGGCTTTGCCGACCTTTCAAGGAACGTCTCGAACCTTCGTACCCGTGATAGCCTCAAGTGGAGGGAGCTAATACATGGTCGAACAAGTGTATTACGCACTCCGTTGGGGCGTGTGGCAATCCGCCTTGACACAAACCGACACCTCCATCTTTCGCTTACTTACCAGAGCCAAACGCCACTGCAGTATCTTTTCCGTGTCTTCATCTCGACATAACAAATTCAAAGTTTGTCCCATGCGAAATGAAGACCAGTTCACTATCGATCAAACATTTCAAGCGAATATCCGTACTGGTCCTCAAGCTGGTTCACCCGCAACGCATACGTCCCGGGGCCGAGGCGCTCCGTGATGGCCTGTGTGGCCCAGTTTTTGTGGCTGGAGAGGTAAAAGTCGACCAACGGAGAAATCGCAAACCGCCAAGAATCGCCGTGAGACGGGGCCAATCGAGGAGGTCTAGGCCCGTACGGTCGTGGAGGCGGATGACGAGTATGATGCGTTGTAGCACGGAGGAATTCAGCCGGGAGAGGAGCGTAGGGACCCAGTCGAAGTCGTTGCGGCTGCTGTGCGGAGGTTGAATATAAATGCCGCTGATTTCGAACGCCCGGAGCACGGGGTGCAGGAGAAGTCTAGAGCTGTGATACGGGGTAAGCAAAAATAACATTATATATATGCTTGACGGTGACCTACGATATCGGTCATCATAGACAATGAAGTGCTTCAGAGTCCCACCTACCGTACACATCACATCAGAGATAGGTGTGCTTTGCAGGTCGCTGTAGTATGACGCCCCAGTTGCCAGGCGGGAGATGCAAGGTTGGAAGGGTAGCCAGTGCAACACTGGGGTCAATTTATGATAGCTATGTCGGAAAAATCAAATTTGCCATATCAGATCTGAGACCGTCTGATGGCCATATCAGTCCTGGTATGGTCACCGCAGGCACAATATCAGGTCTGATATTCAGTTATGTCACCCAATATTGTTTCCCCCTCTACATTATTTTTCTTTCCCTCCAAACTTCCTGTAGTCCGGGGGGTTTGAACATTGAACAGTCCCCCAATGTCTACTTTCGACTTGACTGGCTTTCAACAACTCCATTTTCTGTGTTTCCCAAGCTGTGGAGCTCGTGTGAAGCCTCAAATCCGTGGCCCGAGCAAGGTACATAACTCAAGCGATGTCGTTCCAAAATTTTCTTACTCACATATGTGTGCCTGCTCAACATGATTTGAGATGTCTACACTTACCGTCGAGTGACCTTGATATCTTAACTAATTTACCAACTTGTCTCTAATGTCTCTAATTAATTACTTACTTACCTTCCAGGTCTACAATCCTACAATCGAAAGGACTTCCCTTCAAATGACTTGAAGAGAAGTCCATAGCTTTTGCCGTTTCAAGCAGAGTGACCTTATCAGGCAAAATATGGGGCAATATGCACCGTCAGACTGATATTGACCATAAGGTCTGATATAGTCTGATATGACAAAATGGTACACTTCCAAAACAAATATTGACCCCATTGGTCAGATGGTCTTATATCGCAATATATGTCCATATATTCTCAGATAAGTAAACAAAGATTTTTCCGATATACTGTTGGCAACAACATCCGTCAGTGTGCCAGGGTGAAGTATTGTCCTCCAAGTCACCGTCAGAGTCGGAGCATCTAAGACAGCAACTTTATTCTTATGGCAACCCCTCTTAGGTCATTTTCATAGTGGTACAGTAAATGACCTATGAGGTCCCCTACTGGTTCCAACATTGCTCTCCCAAGGCTCTCCAGACTAGAGCTTACACAACAAGGGCAAGCAGTCCAGGAGCCATCTGCATGTGTGCTATGTCATGCATCAATAGCAGGTTGATATTGTTGGCTTGGTCTAGTGGCCTTTTTGCTGCCTTCTCTTCTAGGTTTCTGGGTTGTAGATGAACTTGTGTTCAATTGTTTTAGCACATCTTTCTTTGGTGCTCCATTTTTTTTCTTCTTCTTCCCGCCTTTGCATACTTGAATAAAATCTCCAGAGTCTCAACTCTGTGACTGGACTTCTGACTTTCGCCCTCTACAATACAATTTGCTACATTTGTGCTACAGCTAGCAAAGAAGTTTGGGCCAAGCGCGGTACTGCAAACCTGATGCAATTTATTTTCATTACACTTGTTTTTGTCTCTGTGAGATCCATAATCAAATGTTTTTTCTCTCTATAAATTCCCCTCTTCCCTTTGGGCAATGCGGAATGTACACAAGTTTGATAAGTAAGATTGCCATAGCTTTGATATTTGATGGCCACAGGTGCCACATGGACCCCAGAAGCAGTCTCTATGCTCAATTACTCTGTTCAGCTAGATCAAGCCATGGTGAAATGATGTTTAGTTGTCTTTGTTTACAAGGTGAATTGAATATGAAATACCTCTAAACATTCAATAAGATCACTAGAAATAGTACTTTGGAACAGGCTAGGGGAATACCAGCAGGCAACCTGTCTTGCCTACTTCACTTCCCCCCACACTCTTGCCTGTTCATCCCACTGTGCGAGCCCAGTCAAAGTTCAAAGGTCAACAATGAGCAAAGATTCATCCTGGCAGGAACATTGTATTGAGAGCAGCATCTGGTGAATAGGAAATATACCTGGCTGAACAACAGTATGCATGGCGTGTTTTGAAGGCTGAATGAGAGTTGTGAGTTGAGCTCAACTCCGATACTGCTCCGAGCAAGGATATGTACTAAGACAATTTGGCCCAGGAGTCATGAGGGGGAGAGATAAGACTTGGATGGTAACACCAGGGGTGGCCAACCAGGTATATGAAAACCATATGCCTTGGTGCCGGGAAACAAAGCATGCAACAAAGCCCCCCTTTGTCTGCTAGTGGCACCTTTGTGGGCTTCTTTCCAACTGCAATACACATGCCTTTAAGGCATATTATTACAACCATGCATCTCTGGCACACTTCCATCATGGCTCCGTCCACTTTCCGTCCTTCCGTCCTCAGAGTCTTGGCTCCGACTCCTCCGTCCTTTCTGGACATGACCTGTACCTCTGGCTCGTTTCTGTCCAACTCACTGATGCATTTGGCATGTTCTGTTGACACACCCTTGGGGTTTTTGCAATGAAGGTCTTCTGAGTGTTTCCCCAAATCAACCATATGACTTATGCAACTATGCTTCTCTCTTATTATCTTTATTGTCTTTGGCAATACTTGTTGTTTTTTACTTACTTCTCTCTGCATTTGGAATATCTCTGTACTCAGTATAAATATGTATTTACTTCCAGTGTAACTTCAGTTGATAATTAATGTGCTTTGTCTCAGCATTGCTCCATTGTCCTCTTCTTGATTCATTTGTCTTGAAGCCAAGCTAGTTGGTATACCCGCTCACCTTTGTGGTATCAGCCTCCATCTTTGGCTCTGGCATTCATCCATCCAACTTCAGACCTCTCTGTCGTCCCCCAACATTTGGTTCCGACATCCTCCATCACTTCTCCAACATGGATATAACACATATGGTTTTCATATGCCTGATTGGCTGCCCCCAGTGTAATCAAGACAGGTTTTTGATACATGTCTAGACTACCAACACAGGCTGTACAGGGTCAAAAACATGCAGGTAAGTGATTCTGAAGCTTTCTGGAGGTCCTAGGAGGCCATTCAAACTTTCTTCCAAAAAAAATATTCAAGGGTCTCTCAGGGACTGACCGGCCCTTTCATAGCAACATGTATTTACAGCTGTTTCTGAAAACCTCGACACTGTGATTTTTCTGTGCACTTTTCAACTTTTGATGGAGGGCCAAGCATTACTGGATTTGGGCTCGGGGCCGATAATCTGATGGTAAGTAACCATATTTGGCACAAACAGCAACCAGCCTCTCGTCTCCTCCACCCTGTCTCATGGTCTATAGAGCTATCAGTGAAGACCTCAAAGTACGCACATTGTACCTATTGGAGCAAGGATATATCACAGCAGACTCTGTGCAGGGGGGTGGCAAGGAATAAACTGCCATCTGTGCCAAAATGGGTTACTTTTCGACAGACCGTTGGCTCTGAGCCCAAATCCAGTAATGCTTGGCCCTCCATCAAAAGTTGAAAAGTGCACAAAAAAATCACACAGTGTCAAGGTTTTCGGAAACAGCTGTAAAGCTGGATATGTATTGCTCCATATTGCTCCATATTGCTAGATAAAGGGGGACATTCATACAGCAGACATCAGGATTTGCTGATGTAGGCTCAGGCTCCTCACCATATCTGTATCAATACAGATGCAGACAGTATGGTACAGAAATGTACTATACCATAGGTGGTTACTACGGCTCCCACCAACTGTATTGTATACTGACAGCAGGGGCCCATATTTACCCATACTGTACTCACCATATACGAATACAGTGCTGAGCCAGGTCTTGGCATGGATGCACGCACCCCTATGGTGACAGAGTTTCAAAGTGCTGCCAATTAAGCCTGAGCGACAGATCTGAGGCCGAAACAAGTTTCAAACAACCGATGCTGCCAAAATTGAGTGGCTTGCCATCCAGTCACCGAGATGCCAGACATCAGTCATCATAACAAAAATGTTGGGTATTAGTGGTTGAGTCGGGTTATGAATTAGAGTCAAACAGAAAAAAATGTAGGTGTTAAATACTAGTTGATGAATATACAGTAGAATCCGACATACCTTGGGGTGAAAAAAATCAGTTACTGTAGCTCACCCCTATCCAACCGTATTCAACTATATTCACCGTATTATGGCTGTATTTGAGCCATACCATACTGTGGGAGGCCAAGCCTCGGCCATACTGTGCTGTATATATATGGCAGTGCACCGTATTTGCTGTATTTTAGTCCATATTGTATAGGGTACGGACAGTGAGGAGCCCTGGAAAATGCGAACTCAAGTGCTGTTTGCGGCCCATGGTACGTTGTATACAGGGCTGAATGCCTTGGGAAATCTCCCTGAGTTGCAGGTAACAGTGGTGCTGATGAGCTATTTATGAACTTCACCCGATTATCCACACATGTCTCATATGTAAGTTGGATGTCGCAGGTTTGACCTATTCACTGATCATGACAGTCGTGTGAATAGAACGGAAGAACAGAAGATGAAAGTACCCAGATCTTGCCATATTATATGGTGCCTATGTTCGCAGATACCTGCTGAGGTGCAACTATCCAGGTCTACTTGCTATCACAAAAAGTGACCGGAAATCAGGATTTTACGGCATCAACCCGCAGCACCCTTTTTGTTATAACTTGAATCTCTTGATTATCCAATACTGACCATTCTCTATCACAGATACTCATGAGCTTGTGAGCATGCTCGACAGGTTTCCCACTTTTACGGCTCTCAAATCACTCACACTCTGCTGCAACCCTCATCAGTGGACTCACAGCCTCGAACCTCACCAGACTAATTTTTCAAGGGGTTTTGTACCAGGCAGCTTGGAATGAGTTGGAGGACTTTTTTTTCGCGACCTGCTGTTGTGGGTGACGCCCACATCTGAATTGATGCAGATGTTCTTTGTACGCAAGTTCCCGTGCTGCCAGTGAGTCGAGTTCCATTTTCGCACCAGGTGCAATTCGGAAATCCATTTTCAACAGGGATTGAGGAAGAGAATGGAGCGTAAACTGAAGGACTGCCTGGAGGAGAGCGGGGTGGAAATTGCAGAGCTGATGCAGATTGAATGGCTGGACAAGGAGTGTAATCCAGTCAAGTACAAAAGACGAACGGGAAACCACTGTGGAAGTGGTGAAGCAGTCACAAGGAACCCAAGAGCAAAGCGAGCGACTGCGAGTCCGACAATGACAACCCGGATCAATAGTAGGACTTGCACCCTGGTGGTGTTGGAAGATGATGGAAACTACGAGCTGTCACAGCTATCTTTCACCATCTCATACATTGGCAGAAATGTTCCTTTCGAGATGTACAAGGCACCAAAGATAAAGTCCACTCATAGCTGAAAATAATTGCATTGTATCACAAACTGATGTCTTGATAGCTCCACTCAGACTCAGTCGCGCAGTGACAAGCAAAGTAACTTGACTTGCACTAGTCCAATCATCCATCATCGTGACAGCTACCAACACCAAGAAGCTTCTACAAGTAAATGCAAGAAATAAAATGATAAACCCAGGGCATATGAGTGAGAGTATAGTCATAGATATGGAGCAATTCAATCAAGGCATCAGACGGTGAAAGGCTTTGCCTCGATCCGTCTAAAGCTGGAGTACTGCTGATAACATGGACCGACGAGTGGAATGCAGCAGTACAAGCCACAACCACTAACCGAAATCCACATCCTTGTTCCCCCAGTTGCACAAGCTTGGACGAGCCGACAAGTATTCATGCATTTTAGACTTCTTCACAAAACTGGGAAGGAGTAGAAAAGGGACACAGATACTTCAGTTCGACTGGTTGAAGCCCTTAATCAAGCGCTCAGAACGAGAGCACCTGACTAATGGCATACAAGACTTGTTGTGGTGGAATTAAGCCCTTCTCTTGGCATAGCCAACCGAGTGCTTCAATCCAACACCAATCCAAAACCAATCCCAAATATAAGCCTTCCAAGGCTGCTGATTGTTTAAGGTCCCTTTCGACCATATCCCATTATCCCAAATAATGAGCCTTCCAAGGCTGCTGTAGTGGTGCCGTGTTCTCAATCCAAATCCCAAATCCCTTCACACATTTTAATCACAATCCCAAATTATGTGTTTTACTTCCACCGAAGGCAAGACATATTAATCACATTGTGCAAACGAAGCAAAGCTCTTAATAGAACCAGTCCAGGATCACAAGCATGGAATAACCGTTGTAACACAAGCCCTAGATCCAAGTCTCTTAATTGAGACCAGGACCTAGCTCCTGTGCCACCCCAATGTTAGTGCCACAAGCACTAGATCCAAGTCCCTTAATGAGACTGGAATCTAGCACCTGCGCCACCACCACTGCAGTAGTCTGTCCATGCTAGAACTGCCCTCCTTATATACTGTACATTTATGCTTACACTACTCTAATTACACTACCTGAGTAAGCTAAAGATCTGTCATTTAACTCCTTGTTTCCGATCAGTTGTCTGACTCGACTGAACTTCCAAGCCAAATAGTGTTGTCCTGCCCTTCGGACCATTGGATTCAGAAAACGCTGAGTCTCCCATTTCTGTAGACACTCAGAACTCCCTAATCCGCCAAGTGGTTCCCAAGATATAACCTCGTCAATTCCTGATCAAGCCAAGAACCCAAATTGGGATGGTAACAGAGCTGAACCAGATTAATGGTTAAAGTCCCCTGATTAACACCTTCAGATTCAAGGAGCGTTGGGTACCAGCTTTCTGTAGATACCCTAATCTCCCTGAACCGCCCAGTAGTTGTTGAGATATACACTGATGAAGCCTTGCCTGAGTCAAGAACCCATATTGGGGTAGCAACATTGATCGGTGATTAACATGTGTCCAGACACGTCTCCAGAATAGGCCAAATCAACCACAACAAAGTGGATCAAACCCACAGTTCTATCTCTGCCGATAGACACTGGTTATTCAGAGTGGATATTTAGGTTCCCTGATATTTGTTGGCCCCACAGAGCCTTAATCAAGTGATTATAAGGACTCTATTATTAAACCCGTTGAGTCGAACCTTAATCAGTATGGGAGGTTCTGATTAATGTGCTCTCGGGCAGACTGATTAAGCCCTCATGCAGGATGTGCCTGATTAACCATTCGGGACTCATGTTAATCCTGGAGATGGACATCTAACTTGGTAATGCACAGAAATCCCAACATTAGCAAGATTCCGGGCAAGGCCAGATAGCCTGCTTATCAACGGTGGAGTCGTCACCATATTTGTTGCCTAGGTATTTCAGATAACGGCAGAGACAAGAGGGACATGTCTCAAGTGATCCCTAGGTCTCAACGTCACCTTGACACTTTGTTAACGCGATGAGGTGGTGGTGAGGAGAAGAGGATGCAATGGACGTTGGAAATTTCAACAGTCAAATTTTAGCAGCAAAAACTGGGATCGGGCGTGCGCAGTACAGGGAAAAGGCAGGAAACAAACTGAGGGCCAAGATGGAGGTCTCAGGGCTTCCTTCCAAAGGTGACAGAATGTACTCAACCAGAAGTCAATGAAGCAGAAGATTGACTCTAACTCAAAGCCTGAATGTAACCAGAGATAAGGAACAAAAATAGGGAGGGGAGCAGCAGGGCCAGTCAAGAGCAAACATAGTAAAAGTCCAAGTTGAAGGAAGAGAATCTAGAGAGAATGTGGAGAACCAGATCTAGATCTAGAGGAGAATCTGAGAATTTTGAGATTGCTGGCGGGAGAAAAGTCAGAGGCTGTGCCCTTTTGGTTTCAACAGTGCCAAGCTTTGTGTGACTCTCTGATTCCCGCTTTCACACTTCTGAGTCAGCTCCTTTTATACTCTCCAGGGTGTGTATCTTGCCATTATGGCTACTTGTGGGACTGGAGGTTGGCGCTTGGGGCCACCGGGATGTCTGAGCTCCTATCCCAGGTTCAGTAACCCTGTCTCATCTCCCTCACTGCTTCGGGCCAATTTTCCATGCTTTTACAATTATTCTTCCCGATCCCTTGCATGAGACTGACTATGGATCTTTTGTGCAAGATAAAACATCCAGTCATAATCATGTCTTACGAAACTGACAACAGATCAATGAGCCAGCATGAAACTGAGACCACTCCACACTTACAGGAGCAAAGCTTCTTGATGCAGCTGCTGCCAGAGATGCAGCTCGAGATCTACGCCTGTCTCTTTCTATTGACCCACATAGCTTCAGAGGAAAGATAAATCACAGACCTTGACCACCAACCCTTCACCTCCACACTGAACACCCTCACCCTCTTTCGCACATGTTGCCTTGTGCACACCAAGATCTGACACACCTGGCTCTCCCAGATCCTCTTCAGCTTCCTCAACTCCGGCCCCATGCTCGACCAGCTCGCCCACCTCCCCATGCCCGCTTTCTCGCTCTTCCACCACCTCCACATCTCCAGCAATGCAGCGATGCCCTGGCACTCCACGACTGCGCCAGCACCATACTGTACCACTACGGAAACTACTGCACCTCTGACGTGCTCATGTTCCTCCCCAGCCTCGCACTTGACCGCCTCACTGTGCTCAACTCAGTGGGATCCTAGACACTCGATCCACTGGTCTGCAAGGGCAGCAGGTAGATGGAGCTCTACTATGAAGACCCCCAATTTCTCTTTCCGAGTCGCATGTGGGGCAGACACGCAGCCCATGGTGTGGCACACAGTGTTGGCATGTGGGACAGGTCCGGCAGTGGCACGGGGGTGGAGATGTGCCAGGCCACCTCACCCAATGCATAGTGTATGCCTTGAAATCTGAGGGTATTTGGTATTTCCGAGGTTTTCCTCGCCATTTTGATAGTTCAAGTGGCTCACTATGAGTTAGTCAGATGTCAGACAATGCATGGTGATTTGCGGTTAAAGGTTACAAGAACTTACATAGAGGTAAAGAGCAAGTTATCGAGACCGAGGGTAACTGTTGAGAATTACTATTTCAGGCAACATCATCCAGTCTTGATGCCTTTGCCATTTTCTCCCAGGCCCAAATGTCTCTCGTTTACCCTGAAATTTCAATATGCTGTTTATGAGATGTGGAGGTACCCTACACACTTTTATTTAATGTGTTGCAGAGCGTACTGTCTAAGTATATAGGGTATGTTGAGATTGGCTGTCTTTACACCCAAGCATGTCTGTCGGTTGGAAATTTCTGGATCTGAGTAGGGGATCTTAGTTGGTTCAAATGCCGAAATTTTCGAGGTGTCATGCAAAAATTTGGCAGCCGTGGAAATGTCGAATAGGTAAAATGGGCCATGTGTCACACCCCCTGTTGATTTGAATGAAATTGTCCAGTATGCCAATTATAGGATGCTTATACTTTATTCGAGTTTGAATTATAAGTTTGTCTAGGAGTATGTGGTCCATACTTCTAAGAAATGTTCTCAATTCACATTCTATATCTAAATGACACTGTAAGAAGGATCCATTCTGAAATTCAAGACTATTCTCTTGAATTTCTGATTTCACAATGTTTTGTCAGGTTTGCATGCTTGAATTTCATGATGCAGTTCATGATGGTTCAACTCTCATTTTTGTGTTTTTTCTGTCCATCCTGAATTCCCGGTAATTCAACATGAATTCATGACACTTGAGTTTTTCCCAGGGCTGTGGAGCTGGGTGGGGCCTCCACCTGGTGGCTCAAGCAAGGTACAAAACTCAAGTTATGACCTCCCAGTATATCCATTTATATACTTCGAAGTTGTTCCAGTCCTTCAACTTAGGGACAGTTACAGTGGCGGCAAGATCATTTGTCTTTCCTTTTTAGGAAATTCTCATCAATTTTCGCTCTGTGCCCTTCCTTATGAGCCATAAACCTATAAAATGGGGTGCACTGATGATATATGTATATAAAGTGTGACTGCATACAGAGGTTCCATTATAAAAATTAATTCTGTATCATTGAGACATGATTGCAAACAAAGAACCAGCATAAAGCAATAGTGTTATGTGAGAATGAAGCCATTTTTTCTGGGTCTGAAAGTGATTTCAACTGCTCAGAAGCAATATAGGTTACTTCTCTCACCTGCAGACCTTGCCAGGGCTGGCTGAAAAAGCATCGAAATTGATGGAAATGTCCTAAAAAGGAAAGACAAATGATCTTGCCACCACTGTACTGTAGACCATCCACATGTGTGGTCTTATATCTGTACCCTTTCATTACTTACTTCCTTACTTGAAGTTACTGTACTCCTGACTTAATGCTCTCTTACATGACTAGGCACTATGTAATAGCAATACTGTATCAGCTAGTCACGAGCTTGTGAGTTCTTTTTCAGTTCCCGGCAAGCCATTGTTCAAGATGAATCGTCATGAATCAATGACGATACATCATGAAAAAAGCATCATGACTGTTTCCATAACCACAAGAAAATTCAAGGCTCCCGTTCATGATGTTCAGCCATGAATTCCTGATCTTGGGTCATGAAAATCGAGATGATTACAGAAGAATTTCATGACAAAAGGTCTTGCAAGAGATGCAAAATTTCACAATGGTTTAACGGCTCAGTGTGAGGGCCAATTTACTGCGAAAGCGAAAGCGAAAAGCCTTCTCATGCTTCTTCGGAAGGTGACTCCGAGTGACCCGAGTCACGTTGCCGATGATGCCGCTGCCACGCTGGTCTTCGCTTTCTCACCCCGACTCTCACCTTCCAGCATGTCTCAGAGCTCCTCAATCCTCGCGCGCCGCCTATCTCGATGTGACGATGCTTTCATTGGCCCCCGAAATGCATCGATCTCGTGCTGTCGTGAATCGCGCTATCAGCCAATCCCCAGCCGCAGTTTTTTACTCAATTCCACACGTTGAAGGATCGGAAGTTTGCGGAATTCCGTTTCCGTAACGTGCAGAAGCTCGGGAGTCGGGAACAAATGCCTCCGCTGCATCGAAGCTCGAGGCTGCTTCGGTCAGTGCCGTCGAGCCATGGGATGAAAACTGCTTTCAATAAGTAATTGGATGTTCTTACAGATAGTGGCTCCTTCAGACACCTTTGACCTGGAGGAAACTTGCCATTTCCCCGTCGAACGTTCCGTGCGTTGCCAAGATCTTGTTCTCTGAGAGGCCGCTTTGTAAAGACGTCGTTTACTTCCGGGACCTATCATCTGACATGGTCATAGCGCAGAAGGTAGACGAAGAATGGCAGCCGCAGGGCTTCTTAGAATTTCCCGGAGTGTCCGGGCAGATACTGAAGGAACTAACGTGCTTCTTCGTGTCTTGGTGTGAGATTTTAGACAGCTCCAAGCCCACACTTTGCCGCTTCGTCAGTCCATTTGTTGACCGGGACGCTTCCACTCCTCCTTGGCATCTCGGGCTCACTTCACCTCTTCTGCATATAAAAAGGATACCTCCTTGATCCATCTCTGCACTTCCATCTCACATGAATCTCCTCCTTCACGCTCTATTTGTCGCCATATACACCAGCCCTCTTGTCGCTAGCAGAGGATGGGAGTTTGTTGCGAACGGCACCTCCGGAATTCTAGCTCTCGAGGCCATCATTGTGTCCCCCACACTCGCAATATTCTTTGACTTTTCCGGAACCGGCGGTCCCCTCCAGATTAACGGCCATTCCGCTTGGGGCGCTCTTTGGAACCTCGAGACGAACCAAGCGACGGCCTTGGATGTGGTCTCGGACACTTTTTGCGCCTCTGGAGGCCTCTTGAGCAACGGGACGATGGTTTGTTTTTAATTCAATGTGCTTTTTTTTTTGGCTGCGTGACAGTTTTCAATTGACTATAGGTCAGCGTGGGCGGCATGGAATTCATTGGTACTACAGCCACTGACGGACGAATGGGGCTGCGAATCTTCGAGCCATGCAGCAGCCCCGATGGAGAGGGATGCACGCTATTCGACAATCCCGATCTTGTGCATCTGGCGGAAACCCGCTGGTATCCATCCTCTTTGAGGATATTTGATGGGTCCTTGGTGAGGGCCGACTAAATGAGTCCGGGATGACGGTTCTCTCACAATTTTATTATGATAGATGATCATTGGGGGTACTCACGAAGGGACCCCTTTCTACAACACGGACCCTGTCAATAGCTTTGAGTTCTTCCCTTCAAAGGACGGAGGGATTCCTCGACCGTCGGCATTTCTTGAGCGCAGCGTTACTGCGAATCTATTTCCTCGGCAGGTTTCTTCCGAAGTTCGTGTTCACTTATTTGAACTTTCCATTTCAGTGTACTCGCTCTCCCCGATGGCAAAATTTTCATGGTCGCAAACAACCAGGTATGTCGCTCCTGAAAACCGCCACGATTATAACTCTTCCTTCCTTGCAGTCTATTATCTACGACATCGAAGCCAACACCGAGACCATACTCCCTGATATCCCCAACAGCGTCCGGGTAACTAACCCCTTCGACGGAACCATCACACTTCTGCCGCTCTCCCCACCGCTGTACATTCCCGAGGTCCTGGTCTGCGGTGGAACAAAGACAAGCGACCTAATTCCCTCCCTCAATCTGTCCAGCCAAAACCCCGCCTCGGACCAGTGCAGCCGCATCACCCTCACACCTGCTGGGATTGAAAAGGGTTGGGAGGTGGAGTGGATGCTCGAGGGTCGAATGATGCCGGAGATGATCCTCCTTCCAACTGGGCAGGTCCTCATTATCAACGGCGCCCAAACGGGATACGCTGCAATCGCCTCCGTGGGTGACATCCAAGGCAACTCAAATGCTGATCATGCTGCGTACGTGGTTCCATGCTCTTCGAAACACCGTGATAATTTTTCTTCTTCAGTTTCACACCCTCGCTATATGACCCTATTGCTCCTCTCGGTCACCGTATTAGCAACAAAGGTCTGCCGGCCACCGACATTGCCCGTCTGTATCACTCTTCCGTGACCCTGACGCCTTCGGGGTAAGTCACCAATTGTTTGTCTTTTTTTTTTGCATCCTCTTATGTTTTTTGCTAGTAACATCCTTATTGCCGGATCGAATCCAAACTTCAACGTAAACGAGACCGTCAAATTCCCCACGTCAGCCATCCCGTTCTACAGCGCCTTACAAATGGTCAATCCTTTTTTCATTCAGAGAATTCCGCGTTCAATACTTGAACCCGCCCTATTTTTCTCTACCTAGACCGACGCTGTCAGGCGTGCCGGCCAAGATCGCGTTCAACTCCAAGTTCACTGTCCAGGTCGCATTCTCCGCAGATGTAGCCGCAGTCCCCGTAGTCAAAGGTATTCTCATCATCTTCCCCATCTCGCACTTTGTCAGTATTAATTTCAAATTCCCACGTTCAAATCCAGTTGCTCTGATGGATCTCGGGTATTCCTCCCATGCATTCCACTCGAGCTCCCGACTCGTTTGGCTTGAAGCCAAATTATCCCCGGATCGCAAGACGCTCGAGATATCGAGTCCTCCGAATAACAGGGTGTATCCGCCAGGTCCAGGTACAGGAATAATCCCGTTCGAAGTCTGGAGGGGTTGCTGATAGGTCGTTACACAGGGTACATCTACCTCACTGTCGGGGATACCACGAGCGTCGGGGCTCATGTGATGGTTGGCTCTGGAGCGTCACCGCCTGTGCCTGATCAGGGGAGGAAAACTTGACGCAGGCAGTAGCTGTAAACATAGTTCAATCCCGCCGGTGCCCGACCGGGAAGAAAAGGTTTATTATAATACCGGTTGGAGAATACTTCAAGTTGACTCTGTGACAACCACATCAGCGTTAACTTGACAAGATCAAGTCCGGACGAATACTTCTGTGAATGGCACGGCCGTGATCTTTGGACTCTGAAAATGTTGCGGTTCTGTTCTCTCACAGTCGCGTATTTCTACTCAACGCGTTCCACTTACGCGACACGTATGCAATTGTTGGCGTCATCGTGTGATCTTCTGGCGAACGCGTTCTATCGCAACTTGAACTTAGCCTCTTTCATGCTGTTCAGATGTTGGCGAATCGTTTTTCCCGGAATATCACATTCTAGAGTAGATCCTTCTGATGTAGAAAAAAAATTAATAACTTGAGCCCTTACCCCGTATGAGCGCGAGTCTGAATTGGCAATACGGCGAACACGCGCCAGGCTTTCTCTTCGATATTTCCGATCGCGCTCTTGTGAGCTCAGGCCGCGTTCGCCTTATCATCACCACTCACCACACGCTCGTCACGGAAGTTGTAGATCCAAAATTCCCAGATACCGGTGAGTGAAATCCCGAATCTCCTGGTTATTTAATGGTGAGCGTTCTCTATCACAGACACTCCCCAAATCGTGGGCATGCTCGACAGGTTGCCCACCTCATGGCTCTCGAATCACTCACGCTCTGGATCGGACCGTACGATTCCGCTGCGACCTTCATCAACGGACTCACAGCCCCGAAACTCACCAGACTAATTTTTCGAGGAGTCCTGTACCATGCGGACGCGAGGACGGCTCGGAACGCGTTGGAGTACTTTTTCCGCGACTTGCTATCGCGGGTGACGCCTAGTCTCTTATAAACAGACGCTATAACATTAAACCTCGTACCTCGGTTGTTATAGTCTGTCATTGACCTCGATCGAATGATCGCTAGCGCCGCTATTACAAATCACGAAAAATTCCCGGCTTTCACAAGGGCGCAGGGACGCGTTTTTCGCTCTTTCAAGGCCATAGGTAAATTTAGAAATACAATTCCTGCAAGCTGTTCTACCAAAAGTTGAGCAGAAAGCCGCAGAAGCGCAATGCCGAAATTTGATGTCCCGGCACACCAAGACAGTCAATACTGTGATTCCTGACGAAAGCCCACGAATGATAATTTGGAAGAGATAGTTCGATTGGATATGATGTTTTGAGAGACTTTCTCTCCCAAATTTTGTGAATATGGCTACCAGAAGCGGAGTGGTTGCAGGGACAAATTTGAAACTCCGATGATTATATAATAACGACGCTACGCATACACGATCGCGCGGTCAACTACAGACTAGGTGACGCCCACGTCCGAATCGATGCGGACATTCTTTGTGCGCAAGTTACCGCGCTGCCAGCGAATCGAATTCCATTTTTGCACCGGGCGAAATTCGGAAATCCATTTTCGACGGGGATTGAAGAGGAGAATGGAGCGTAAACTGAAGAACTGTCTGGAGGAGAGCGGAGCGGAAGTATCGGAGCTGATGCGGGTTGAATGGCTGGACGAGGAGTATTACCCGGTCAGGTACAACAAGACGAACGGGAAACCACCGTGGAAGTGGTGGAGCAGACACAAGGAACCGGAAAGCGAGGCAAGTGACTGCGAGTCCGACAATGATGACTTAGATCAATAGGACTCACTCTGGTGGTGTTGGAAGATGACGGAAATTATGAGGTGTGGGGGCTGACTTTCACCGTCTCCTGCGTAGGTAGAAACGTTCGTTGAGAAATGTACAAGGCGCCGATGATAAAGTCCGCCCACAGCTGAAAATAATTGCATCGTATCACGAACTGATGTCTTGGCAGCTCCACTCAAACTCAGTCACACAGTGACGAGCAAAGTAACTCGACTTAGGTACCCCATAATCCATACAATTTTTGGCTAAAAAACCCATGAGTTTCAAGACATTTGGCCAGATTTGGTCTTGGTTTTTGGTTGAAGTAACATTTGCAGCCGGTCAGCTTAATCTATACCTGGACTATCCAAGGGAGGTCAATTAATCCTCCTCTGAATTATCCAAGGCCCTAGTTTTAGATTAATCCAGATTAATCCTACCTTGCATTACGAATTACACAGTCATACCCTAGTGGTAAGTATCTTGTACCTTAGGATTAATCTAATTGTAAGGATTTAAACGCTGGTTAATCCTGCTCATGTTCTGATTGACATCAATATTCAAAATTTTAATCCTACTACTCATGACATCCAAAGTAGTGCTGTCCAAAATATGATATTGATACGAATTCAGAGTATCATATTATATGGATATTGTAACACACCCCAGGGCTCCATATCGCATCCGTATTATATTATCTTCATATGTATTAATACGTATCATAATATATTATTGATATATCAATTAATATTCATGGATGTTCAGCACCTCCGTCCAGTTGAGCCCTTCGCCGAGCCCAGACTTGAGCTGTTCCTTGGTTACAATACACTTGATGAATTTTGGGGGGTCATTGAAGTCAGGGTGTGTTTCATGCTAGAAAACAGTCACTCAACAGCAATGCTGACCCCCAGAATAGCGAGAATGTCTCGTGCAACACGTGAAATGGACAGTAAAGTCACCTGATTTTGCTAGGGTAAAAAGCCAATGGAATCCTGAATGCGAGCAAAAAAACTGACCTTTCCATCAGCCAAGCGGGTCATCAAAACCCTCCCCAACGGGATAAATCCCGCCAATGTACATGTCAACTTCATCTTTCCCTGCAAACGAAGACGCATTCTTCTTCATCTCGGCACCTCCCTTGACGGCCATCGCAAAAATCCCCTTCACAGGTTTGGATGAGGTAGAAGCAGTCAACGTAACAGCCAAATACTTCCGAACCATTTCCGTCAACAGTTCATGCGCTCTTTGCACGACTTCGAAATCCCAATCTTTAGTCTCGAAGAATGTCAAATGGATAACAGGATGAAGTACTGGCATACGGCATGAGCACACGAATTTTAAAGAAGCCAGAAATGCGAACCGGAAGCAAGCAATGGATAGTCACTAATCAGAAGCTTGCCAACATACTGTTTCGCCTTTTCGGAGCCTGCACAAAGACTCGGACGATTTGGGGCTCCTCAAATTCGTGTTTGTTGGCCAGGCTGGCAATCATAGTCTGCATTAATTTATAGAGTGGTAGAATCATACAAATGGTACTATAGGAACACCCTTTCTTGAGAGTTCTAAGGTTACGGCCTGTAGAAGCTGGATATTTGCGTACAACACGAAGTCAGAATAGTATTTGAACAGGATCCAATACGAACCTCAAGGGCATCCATTAACTTATCAATGAACTCCCAGTCGGAAGAGTGCATCTCCCATTTCTTCTTTGTTGCAAGCCCTGTGGCTTTGGCCTTCCCCATAAGACCACAGGCCATATCTGCGACAAATGCGTCGAGAGCCTGAGTCGTGGCATGCCTTAGTTACTTCACAGACACAAGAAATGAGTTCACATACTGCTGAAAGATTATGGGCATGCCGCATCTCCACATACATAGTGTTCCAATGGATCACCATACTTCACTTGAAGGATACTCTGGATCAGTCAGCTTGTAGATGAGAACACGGGCCTTCTTGCGTCGAATTTCCGGGTGCAGGATGTGGACTATGCTTGAATGGATCTGGAAAGAGTGAGAGAATGGAAGGAACAATTCAGAATGAGATCTTTACCTTGTCGACTGGCGTAAAGACCTTTTCGGGCTTTGCCTTTTTGCCCGTCTTTCCATTCCCAGTGTTCTTCTGCCCCTGCTCCGTCCCCGTCCCTGCGTCTGCGGGCTCCTAAACTGTGCCAACTTCCTCTGTCAGCACCTTTTCAACTTCACTGGGGTACGGGCTCATGTTAAGGGTCGGTGACCGGTGGATTTTAGAGTAGAAAGTCGAGGGTATATGAGGGAGATGATGCCGATAGAGTATAAAATGGGGAGGTCACAATGAAGAAGAGGGATGTTCCTGGGATTTTGTTTGTAGTGGGGATGCGAAGTGGGGTTGAGTTCGTACATATGTAGAGTGTTAAAGAGGTCACTAATTGGAAGGATAACGGGGAGTCGTAGGTATAATAGAAATTACAAAGTAATCTGTTTTAGAACCGAATGCAACATGTGGATGAATTTCCACATGTCGGCCATATGGCTCTGCCACAACAGTGTGTCTAGGCACATACACAGCAGGAATAAAACGGAGCAAGGCTTCGACCCGAGGAAGCATCATGTCAATGTTGCTAGCCGTCACGGAATCGAGAGTTAGGTAATGCATGGCCCATGCATGCCATGCTTGCCACGACACACAAGAGGATATTTTCATTTGGGGAGGTCTGTACTGCTCTTCAGTTGAAATACATGCTCCCACTGGTTTGAGAATGCAGTGTAATTCTCGTCATTCTCGTCCGATGGGAAAATTGCGATTGGTGGGTTGTTGTCGGTATATTTGGGTGTCAGATTTTTCACCAAAAGGCCGTCACATCATCCAACCGCAATTCCATCAAGGATGTTATCAATAGTGGCCTTGAGCTCAGTGAGAAGCTTGCCATCACAAAAGATCTGTGACAAAAAGGTCCAAGAGAAGAAAAAATGTTTGACACTTGACTGGTCGTGGACAGAGAGTTCAAAACCATGGCTTACTCACACCTCCAATAGCATCGGCTGTTACAGAACTTGCCATGATATGAAATAATAGAGAGCTTGCGGTAGCCACCGGCAGCCACCGGGTGGCTTTTCCGGCATGCGGTGCCAGGTGGCTGCATCATTACGGTGGCTCCTGCAATGACCCATTCGACAGGTGTTCCAACTCTACCACTATGCCTGTCCGGACACGTGGAGCACACACATGCAATTCATCTACAGATCCACCTCCTTCCTCCTCAGAAATGACCTTCAGAAGGGTAGTGAATTGGATTCTGGACTTAAGAATGGCTTTCTGCATGGAAGTACAATGGAAAATGGTGGCTAGGCTGCCTCACAACAAAAATGCGGCAGCCACTGCAACAGCCACCATAATGACATAGCCACCCGGCACTGCATGCCGGAAAAGCCACCCGGTGGCTACCGCAAACTCTCTAATACGGATAATATGGGCCTTCCATATCATATTAATATTTGTGTCATATCATATTATATTACTGGGTATTATTTCCTTGAATTTACCTTCTCTCCGTATCATATCTGTATTAATACTAATATATTATCTCGTATTATATCAACGGACAGCACTAATCCAAAGTAATCTACCAATTGATGCCATAATAGTTATACTATTACGATCAATTTCAACCCAGATTAATCCTAGCGCGTCTGATTCGATTGTGATCGCATACACTACCTAATCATTTGCCACAGATCCTCTAGGTGGTGTTTCAATGACTCAACCACTCCTTCTGCCTCTGCTGCCACCTTCATAACTCAAACTCGATAAACCCCGGTCCCCAAACCCCCCCCCCCCCCCCTCTCAAACAAGCAAACTTCGTTTTTTTACTATGATCATCTGCCTCTGGTCTCTCTTGCATCCTTCCTCAGTGGCAGTTTGGTGGCATTACTCGTGAAACTTCTCTTCAAACCTTCTGGACAGTTAATCTAAGGTGGCAAAGGCAACAACACGGAAGAGTATCATGACACGGACAGTACTAGTGAGTCCGGCTCTCCTTTCCTCCCTGCCCACTGTTTTTTTTACTTGCTTACCTCCCTGCTCCCAAACAGCGTTGAATGCAGCCTAAACTTGCACCTGCACCCAGGCCCATGCTCCGAGGAGATTACAATGTAAGTCTCTAATTCCGTGTGGTATGATATCATATGAGAACACGCTCTAGATTAATCACAATATGAGAACACATTCTAGTAATCACATGTTGACCGAGATTAACATGGTAAGAAGTCAGACTAACTAATTGTTACTGGATTAATCGAGCTGTGCCTTGAACAGATTAAATCCTGGAGCGATTAAATCTTACAAGATTGAATTGTGCACTTGACTTGCAGATTTAATCGGGGCCTTGCTCGAGAAATTTGACCGTGGAGAAGCTTAGATTAATCCTAGCTATCAGTTTCCTCTTCCTGCTGTACACAATGTAAGATTAATCTAAAATAGTGCCTTGGATAATCCAAGGGAGGATTAATCGACCTCCTGTGGACCATCCATAGGAGGATTAATTAACCGAGCTGATATCACTGGTTGAAGTGGTCCAATGAGTGGTCCAACCTTGGGATGGACCACCCTGAGATATGAATTGAAACCACTGGGAATCGATTCAACACCAATGTTGACCTCAGTTTGAGTTGACTGCTTGGTTGAATCAAATCTCGACCACATCAGTCAGTGAATGCTTTCCAAGGGATACAAAGGCTTTTAGCTGTAAAAATTTCATGTGTGTCATTCATTTTGTGATTTCTGTTGCATTCTGTGCCGGATTTTACTACCGGAAACACTATCGGCAACTTCCGAAACGTTCCCACCATACCTGCAGTAATTATAATTATAAACCATAGCTTTTGGGCTCAACCGAGGGGTATGGGTTAAGACAGTGAAAACTATATTGCTGTTTGAAGGGGATAGAATAGAGAGCTTGAGCCCACGCCGCATGCAGCTTTTGGCTGTTGTGCAAAGCCGCATACAGCTTTTCCTCCCCCAAATTTCCATGGAATATTATAAGTTCCAAAGCATCTGTTATGTCGACGGTACTCAGACCCTGTCCGGCCCCCCATCGCCACCTGTAGTCTTTTGAGTGAGGCGAGTCAGAGGTTCGGCGCAAATGTCATTGACTGCAAATGGGTTTATGCAGTCAAGTACGAATTCGAGGGCGGGAAATTGCGAATGTGCGCGCCGACCTTCGTCTTGAAGTGCTTGAAGCCCGCGGTGAGCTCGAATTGAAGAGATCGCGGGAATAGTGCTACAGAGATATACCATGTTTGTTTTGGCTCCTTAAACGGTCGAAAGCCCTGCGCGCCGCCGCGTCTTGACTGGATGACAGCAAGCCAGGATGACATCACTACCTTTCCTCCTGTTCAAGAGGCCTCAACTACGAAGTGCGTACTTCCACTGCATTGCTTTTCATGGGGTTGCATGGGTTTCGGCCTCACAAAAACACCTCCCTGCGCAAACAATCTGCACAATCACTGTGTTCCCACCCCATGTAGACAGAGGGTCTGTCTACCCCTGTAGACGAGGGGTAGACAGACCACTGTGTCTACGTGTGTCTACACCATTAGTCTACCTATGTCTACATTGGTCTACATCTTTCCACTCACCTAGACCAACGTAGACGCACATAGGCAGACATAGACATATGTAAGGTATAACAGAAAGATGGCTGCATCGTGAACTTGAGCGAAGTGGGTCTACGTGCGTCTACAGCGTAGACGCAGGTAGACCCACGTAGCCGACGGGTAGATGCACCGCATCTACCCGACGTAGCCGAACGTAGCCGAACATCAATCAACGGCGCCGAAGGGCCGTCATCTACACGGCGTAGATGGAGGTGGCCGAAGATCGCCGCATGTCGGCATATGTCAATCAACGTAGACGTGGGTGCGTCTACATAGGGTGGGAACGCAGTGAATGCACAAAAAGCCGCAGAAGCCGTTGGCTCAAGCTCTCTAATTTAAGAGGTGCAGGTGTGGCATTTAATTTTCGCCGTCTCTTGCTTGTAAATTATACATACAGTCAACACCAACTACTTCGGCTATTTCTTCTCTTCCTCTTCCCCAGCCTTCTCCAGCGGCCGCGCCACCCCCGGATTGACGAGCGTATTCCCCGGCACGAGGATACTCTGCCTGGCGCGCTGGGAAACGACGAGACCAAACCCGCCCTGCTCGGAGTCGAGTTGGGTTACCTGCGGAAGGACAGGTGAGTAAGCAGGAAGGATTACATATGGAGGATCCGAGAGAAGGAAGTTAGAGTATAAGATGCAGCGGGTGAGTAGACGATGCAAAGAATTCAAAGTATCCGACGCAAAGAATTCAAGGAACTTGATCCAACGAACCTGCAGCTTCCCACCGACGGGCGTCGGTTCGGCGTCGAACAGCGTTCCAAACACGGGCGGGAGCGCGCCGCGGTTCCCGGGGCCGAATGTACCGTCAGGGGAGTTGTTGAGGTATTCCTGTACAGAGGGAGGTTAGCTTCATTAGGCAATTTGTGAAGTTGGATATGAAAGGGAACGGGATGAAGGGAAAGAAGACGAAGGAGGAGGAAAAGGAAAGTGGAAGGAGTAGAACCCTCAACGTCAACGCACCTGGAACGGGCAGTTCGCCTGGCTAACGACAAAGTGGTAGCTGTACGCGCCGCTCGCGTGCGGCACGACGGGGATGTCATACGCCGCGGCCTGTGCGGCGATCTTCAGGAGCTCGGTGAGGCCTAATGGAAGGGAAGAGAAGGGTGAGCTGAGTTGAGTTGACCGAAGGCGCGGAGTGCGCGGAGAAAAAGAAGTGAACGAAGACGGAGCAATGCGGAGATGGATGCAAGGAAGAAAGAGGGGCTAATGCAAAAAAAGATACGGAGGATGGATTTGAGAATGCGAAAGGAGAGAGAATGCGGAAGGAGAGACAGGTGCGACCAAGCCGCTAGAACGGGTGCAACTCCACGGAGAGAGATGCAATGAAGAAGCATGTCGAGAGAGAGATGTGAATGTAAATGAGCACAGAACAGCGCGCGCGCACCTCCGGCCCACATGACGTCAGGTTGGAGGATGGAAATGGTACGGGGCGCAATGAGTTCGCGGAAACCGTATTTCGTGTATTCGTGCTGCAGCAGGGTTAACTCCGCAACAAAACAAAAACAGGTATGCGTCCACACACCTCGCCCGTGGTGAACTTGATATGCGGCAGCGCCTGCTTGATAATCGCATACCCGGCTGTATCATCGGGGTGCAGTACCTCCTCCCACCACTCGATGTTCAGGGGTAGACACGCCGTCGCCAGCTCGATCGCATATTGCACCGTCAGGCTCATCCAGCAGTCGACCATAATGGGGTAGTCCGGCCCCACATCCTCCCTATGCTTCGTGAGGAACGCGACGTTCTTGCGCAGCCCCGCCGCGCCCTCGTCGGGCCCATACGGCAGCGGCACCTTCGCGCCCCAGAAGCCCGCCTCCTTGGTCGCCGTCGGCTCCGGCCCCGTGCAGTAGAAGTCCAACTCGTCCTTGATCGCGCCGCCAATCATCTTGTACACGGGCTCGCCCCTTATCTTGCCCAACAAATCCCACAGCGCGAGGTCGACGACGCTGATGGTAGCGACGGGGAGGCCCTTGCGGCCGTAGAAGATCGTCGAGCGGAACATCTGGTCCGAGAGGCGATTGAGGTTGCGCGGGTCGGCCCCGAGAAGGAAGCGCGTGAGGTGGTGCTCGACAATCCAGCACGCGGGCGGGCCGCCGAAGCCCGTCGCGAAGCCGGTCGTCCCGTCCGACGCCTCGATCTCGACGCAGAACGAGCCGAGGACGTTGATCCCCCAGGACGTGCGCGAGGCGCGGTACTCCGCGTACTTGGACATCGGGACGCTATATATAGTGCGGATCGATGGGAACTTATCTTGAAGAGAAGAGGAGCGGCGAGACGCACCTAATGGGGTTGTCGATGAGCCAGTGCCCGCGCAGGACATTGTGGTAGTCGCCGCCTGAACCGACGCCCTGCGTGATGTACGTCCGCACTGCCTTGATTGTGGGGAATTCCTTCATGGCTGGTGGTGAGAGCAAAGAGGAGGGCACGGGATATATATAACCGGCGGCCCACCGGCCCGTATCGCATGTTGATTCGACGGGCCGGAGGACTCACAATACGTGGTCCTTGATTGGTCCCTGGGAGTTGGGATCCGGGAATCAATTCCCTCCAATGGACCAACCCACTGAGATTTTAGCGGATAATTAACGAGCGGGGTCCTGGACTCCTGGTTTGACTGACGAAACGCACTCGTTGTCTTCGAGGAAGAATTCGCAGATATTCCGGGTCGTAGTGCTTTCAGAAGTTACTATTTGCCTCGAACGGTACCGTGACGACAAACGCCCCGGGCCATCGTGAGAGGTGCTAAGTATGGCCATGGCTGGAAAGCGAAGGACCTCGGCAGCGGCGCTCAGATGACAGAATAGCGGGAATTTGGTCGAGATTCGAGGACGAGAATGCTGATTTGAGACGGACAGCGGACACCACCTCAATTCTCTACGGCCTGCCATCTCCAGGTCAAGTAGAATCATCCTTTTTATTTCCTTGCTTTACATGTCGCGTTATATTGAGTTTCAGTCGAACGTTGTGGTGGCAGGAAGCAAATTGGGTGACGGCATTGGTGACTGTGATGTGACTCTCTCTCTGGCAGCAACCACCATCGCCGGTGGAATTAGAATTGGATCCTTCTGGTCCTCTCCCTCGCGCTTGGTCTTTCTTTGATTCTCTTCTCTGCAAGTTCTGATTCAAAGCCAGCCCGGAACTCACCAATCTTTGTTTTTCACCGTTATTTCACCGCCGTCCGGCGTCAAGTGCTCAACTCAATTGCTCAACTGGCAGCTGAAGTGAACTTTCTCAATCGAAGACTCCGAGTATATACCACTGGCGCTGACGGCCTCGAGCGCATTTCTCGTGATTCGGAATCTGCAAAATCATCGTCTCGGGAAGCTCATCGATGTCCATCAGCTTCTGTTCTCTTCCCTTGTCTCTCCTCCTCCTCTTCTGCTGCTGCTGTGCTTTACATTGATGATCCCGACATCCTCCAGTGTGAAATTGCTGTGGCCATACTCAGTCCGACTTCTTACTGCCCACAAAGGAAACAATCTTGTCCTCTCCTCCCCATCCCATTCCGCCGACGCGATCACGATGCAAGTGTAAACTCCTCGTGCTGCTGAGATCCAACCCAAACCAAGGATCGCCTCGTCGCTGCTGTATATCTAAAGGGAAAGGGAGGCTTTCCAACCAATTCCATCCGAGGGACCCCGCCGCCTGATGAAGAATTGCCCCGCGAAATCTACAACCATTTATGTAATTACGGCGCATCCGGCGGGAGGTCCAGTTTGACTACGGGCGGACGCTACACATTTATCTTTACGGTAAAACACAGGCGAGTTTCCCTAGGCGCGCGAACTCCACCGGGATCGTTCCAAACTTCAGTTGGGATTTTGATTTTACCGTTTCGGTTCATGCGATGGCAGTGGCAGACGAAGGGGCGCCGGCCGACTTGGGGATCCTTTCCGGCGTCACCTTTGGGACGCGTTCAGGAGACTCAGTGACACCGAGGATGAGATCGTCGACTTTGCGTCGACTGGAGCACGCACGGCGTGGACGGGAGGGATGCAGACGGGTAGATCGGTCGATACAGTACGAGAGACCGTTGGGAGATCGCCGTGACGATTTCGTTGGATATGACGATCGATAATGTGAGCAGTGTGTCTACGAGCTTCGGCCCCGTAGACTGTGATTTCAGGGGCAGTGCGAAAAATCCTTTCGACCAAAGACAAAAGACAAAGTGAAGAAATCGACAAATCGAAGGACTCGGGTTGACGTCGGCAATCGCGGCAGGGCACTGGACTGACGGTAGTCAGAATCAAACATTGAACCAAAAAAGAAAACGCTAACGAACGCGGTGCATTGGTTGTGCGCGACTGGGGAGACAAACCGGAGTCGAATGTTGAACTTGAACCAATTGGGACGGAATTAGTTCGCAACACTGAAATTTGGTGCCCCGCCCACTGCACAACGAGATTGTCGCCATGAGACTCAGGCGATTCAGAAAGAATAAATATGCCGAATTTGCGTGACATTACATTGCGCCGATGCATTTGATGTGCACGATGCCACGAATCACGCTCACAGAGAACATAGCCCTCTACACCGAAAGATTGTTTCGTCGTCCCGATCGGATGTGATGTTTCCCCAGGATCATGAACAGGGGATGAGAATCGCATTGAGATGAGGTAATGCGTGGATGATCAGGTATAGGTTATGAACAAATCAACACCACAACTGGTGGTTGCAGTTCGGAAGTGGCGGAGCGAGGGACGGTGGGTAGCAATGCCGGTGAGAGTGCAGTATAGACGTAGTGTAGAGAAGTGCACAACGTTTTCGTGCGTCATCTGCCAGTGTTTGAGATTGCTGGGGAATGAAGTGCCAGGTAGCCGAAGGCAGAATGAGAAGGGAGCTGGCTTGAGATAGAGAAATTCTAATTAAATGGTCCGGATAACTTGAATATGAGCCCGAGCTGAGTGCATTTTATTTTTCCAAGTCGGCACGGGAGCACGCCGTTTTCTGAGAATTGTTCCACTTCGTCTCCATTCTGCTTGACCAGTCTCTGAGCTTCTTATATTTATTAGGCGCACTTGCCGCGTCCTCTGAGTCCTCTTATCGACAGCTCGAGCCCGCACCGCATGCAAACACTCTGAAACCGCAAGAGCGAAGCTTCCTGATGCAGTTATCGCCCAAAGATGCGGCTCGAGACCTACCGATCCCTCTGACTCGTCATGGATAAAAATGTTTTAAAACGCACGGCCTCGCTCGTGCGTTTGAACTTTGACTCCGTCCTGCGAAAGCGCCGAGCGGAGGAATTTCCCTCTCTTGAGCCGATGATGCGAGAAGAAATTGAGCAGATGGAAGCCACAATTTCGTTGGATGGCATGGAGTCGCCATTCAAGACAGCTTTCAAAAAGCTTTGGTCCGCGGAAGCGTGGATGATTCTTCGACCCAGCACTCAAGTCTTGCGGATTGGTATGGGGCAATAAACCAGAGGTTGGCATCCAGAACTCCAGATTTTTTTAATAAGCTGGCGGGCAAACCAAGCACTCAACAAGCACTGGTTAGAACTTAGAAGCAAGCCGGTGCCGGCCCGGGGCACGCATCACCAAACATCGCGGTCAGGTGTTCTGCTGAAGCTTCCGTGCCACCACCATCTCCGACTAGGATACGCATTACTGGTCGAGCATTGGCGGTTGGAACATTATCATCTATTCCGTCCAATTCATTTTCACCCTGCCATCATTGCTGATCCATCCTGGCGAACTTGCTTGTTCTCCTCTTTGGTCCTGCCTCTCCGTCCCTGTCAACTCATTTCGTGATTCCTGGGCGCTTTTGGATCTCATTCTTGGGTCGCGGATTCCGATTGAACCATCTGTGCTCGCACATAGAGGTGGCTGGCGGGATACTTAAATCCGTTGTGTTTGCTCCTCTTTCCATTCCACTCCTCTGTTTGGATGTAAATATACAGCTGAGCTTTCGGTGGGACTCGGCGCGAGACTTGGTCTCTCAACTCTACGAATCTATGTCCTTTGTGTCCAAATTGTGATACATCAATTTCTCCCTCCTTAAATCTCCTCTCCATCTTACTCCATACATTCCCGAACTCGGAATTGTCAGCATGGAGATACGGCGTATGCACGGTGCGGTTTCCCTCCTTCGCAAACACCCTGTTCATCGCACTCTCACGCATTTCCCCCAGTCTCTACATATCATTCCCAAGTCGGAAGCGGAATCGTCAGCAGGACTGAATATGTGTGGTGCGTTTCCCACGTTCCCTCCTTCCCAACTCATGATTGCCGTCACGCACAATTTCGTTCTCATACACGTTTACTAATCTCCAGACTCCACCATCCCTCACACAGTTAGTCAAACTCAACCTCGAAATCGTCAGCTGGTCGCTAGACGTCGCTGTGCACATATTCTGTTCTTATTTAGGACAAACATGCCCTGGTTCTTTGGTAGGTTGTATTCTGCATTTCCCGAACCCTCCTCGTGGCGCGTCATAGTGCTGCACTATGTATGACGCGCATCGAAGCGGCAATCAACGTCGTCAGCCACCGGCTCGCGAACTAGAGTCTTAGTAAAGAGGGCCTATAATAGCAGTCGCTTATTAACCGAGCCCATAGCGCGCTCGATATAAACGTCTCCCACAGTTCCACCAGGACCCCTGACAATCCCTTTGGAGGCTAGGGCCCGGAAATTCTCGATTTTTTTCCGGACAGATTTCCTCGAGATCGCGTTGTTTTTGTCCGGACAGGACCTAGCCCAGGCTTCCAAAAAGGGTAATTTTTCGCTCTCACGACCCAAAATACCCAAATTTTCTCGTACTTATATGCTTTCTAATTTTCTATGAATACACACGAGTTGAACTTGAATTTGAGGTGAAGAAATCGTTTCCAGCTAAATTTGGTGAAAACTTTCACCCGGACATTGACCCAAACTTCGACGAGACCCCAAGTTTTTGTCCGGACAGACCTAGTTGTCCGGCCTCAAATCCCAGTTTTGTCCGGTGAACGCGGTCAGAACCTAGGTTTTCGAGCCAAAATGTCAAATTTTTGTCCGGCGCGGGCCCGAGGGTCGAAAGTTATTGGCAGGGGTCCTGTTCCACCCTTCCTTCTCTATGACGCGCATCGAAGCGGCCGCCGCGTCGATGCGCGTTCTGTCGACGTCGATTGCGGCAATCAACGTCGTCAGCCACCGCCTCGCGGACTAAAGAGGACCCATTTGAAAAGCAGTCGCTTATTAACCAAGCCATAGCGCGCTCGATATAAACGTCTCTCACAGTTCCACCCTTCCTTCCCTCCATCCACCTTCAACCCAACACTCCCGCAACAACAACAAGAGAGGAATGTCATTCTGGGCCCCTCCCGCACCACCGAAATCAAAGCTGGGCGTGTACCGCCAGCTCTCGCCCCTCGCGGGCATCCACGTCTCGCCCATCCAGCTCGGCGCGATGAGCATCGGCGACAAGTGGAGCGCGGGAATGGGCGAGATGGACAAGGAAAGCAGCTTCAAGCTGCTCGATGCGTATTATGACAATGGGGGCAACTTCATCGATACGGCGAATGGCTAGTGCGTTTCTTGTCTTTCGCGATTTCCGGAGAGGGAGCTGACGGTGAGGGTGGGGATGAAGCCAGGACGAGACGAGCGAGATGTTCATCGGGGAGTGGGCGGAGAAGCGCGGGATTCGGGACCAGCTCGTTATTGCTACCAAGGTTCGCGCTTTTTACCTCCCTCCCTCCCTCGACTGATTTGCGCGATGCAACGCAGTACACAGCCAACTACAAACGCAACGACACCTCCATCACACAAAAAGTGCACTACGTCGGCAACTCTCTCAAGTCCATGCACCTCTCCGTCGCGGCCTCCTTGAAGAAGTTGCGCACCACCTACATCGATATCCTCTACGTGCACTGGTGCGTTTTTCTCCCTCTACTTAAAATTATGTCTATATGTGCCATTATGCTAACTCGTACCTCGTCAGGTGGGACTGGGACACCTCTGTCGAGGAGGTCATGAACGGGCTGCATAACTTGGTGGTGCAGGGCAAGGTGCTCTACCTCGGCATCAGCGACACGCCGGCGTGGATTGTCGCGCAGGCGAACCAGTACGCGCACGACCACGGCAAGACACCCTTCGTCATCTACCAGGGCAGGTGGAACGTGCTCGACCGCAGCTTTGAACGGGAGATTTTGCCGATGGCGAGGGCGCATGGTGCGTTATCGTTCCCGCCGTTCTTTCGCTCCTCGCCTCGCTTGTTCCGACGACTGACTTCCTTCCTCCTCCGCGTCGCGTCGTGTCCCTCTTCTCACGTCACCCTACCTCATCTCATATGTCCCAACTGACGTCGCGCGACGCACCCAGGTCTCGCCCTTGCTCCCTGGGCCGTCCTCGCCGAGGGCAAGTTCCGCACCGATGCCCAGGAGGAGGCCATGCGCGCGGCGGGAGAGAAGGTCCGTCGCTGTTTTTCTATTCGAATTTGAAAGTCAAATCACCAACCCCACGCTTCAAGGGCCGCACGTTGATCAACCCGAAGTGGGAGCGGAACGAGAACGAGGTGAGGATCAGTCGGGCGCTGGAGAAGGTCGCGGGGGAGGTGGGGCAGGGTGTTAGTACGAATGCTGGTACGTGAGCATACCCTGACTTCCTCATCCTCGTCCTCGCCACGCACAAACTGCCTCGCATTCCTTGCTTACCCGCCTTGCCCTACACGCCACTTCTTTCTCGACTAATTAATTTGACTAATTCAACAACCCAACAGTCGCAATTGCCTATGTCCTCTCCAAGACCCCGTACGTCTTCCCCATCCTCGGCGGCCGCAAGGTCGAGCACCTGCTCTCCAACCTCACCGCGCTCGACATCACCCTGTCGGCGGAGCAGATTGAGTATTTGGAGAACGCGGTCCCGTTCGACCCGGGCTTTCCGGGGACGATGATCGTGAGTGATGCCGTTATACACCCCATTCCTCTTTTTATACCCTCCTCGGAGGAGGAGGAGGCTTCTCGTGCTCTTTAAAACATGCGCTGACGACGCGACGCAGGGAGACGGCACGAAGCCCTCGCGCCTCCTCAGTAGCGCGGGCGCGCTCGCGAAGCAGCCGCTGTTGCAGACGATTAAGCCGACGTAGGCGGAGGCAGGGAAGAAGGAGTGTGGAATGTAAAGATAGTATGTATGTACATGAAAGAAATGTGATTGATGTCATCGAGCGAGTGTCACCCAGAGTAGTTTCGAGTGAGCGAACCCCACAAACGCGAGTCTTCCGTACTTACTGCACTAGCCGTAAATTCAACAATGTCTAATGTGATCAGGGCGGGTATATAATTAGAGAGCCACCGTTCGCGGTCAGCCGCACAGGTACACGAATTCACTGACCAAGGACAGGAGAATCCTTTAACCTATGCGGAGGAGACGGCCGCGACCTTAAACACGCAAGAGCAGCCTCTGCGGCAAGGACCATGCCGCTTCCTCAGAAAAATTGGACTGCACCCGTTTCGGCTCGATTCAGTGCATGGACATGACCTAAGTACTGGCGGTTGGATCGCATCTGCGACTCATGACAAAATGTTGATTTCAGAAGCCGGAAACATTGTGCAGGTGTATCTGAACACAAGAGGAACTTTGGCACCCGTTGTCCGGTACCTGAGTCTTACGACAACTGCGGACAGCATATTGCTAGGGGGTTAGGCGAGTCGGGCGGCGGGCGACGGCGAACAAAAGGGGAAAGGTCTTGGTATTGTGAGTCTGGGTTACCGCCGCCTAGAAGATATGCTCCAAGAAATTTGTGTTCAGCGCTGTGTTCAGGGAAGCAATTGCACCGTCTCTGAAGCTCCCCGAAAATCCAGCAACTGAAAGGAATGGAAATGGGACTCTAATCAAAGGCATCAGCACAGTCTAAGAGAAAGAAAACTTGATCCCCAATCGAACGGGTGTAGATACTGCACAGAAATGAACCCTTCGTCATGAGTGGCAGATGCTGTCCATCATCTATCAAGTCGTGTCCGTACAACGAGTAAAGCCTGAAGATGAGGCGAGAACCATTCAACCAATGTAATGTGCTGTACCCCATTAACAAACAAAAAAAAGATAACTTTAGATGTCTACTCCGTATGGCTCTTACTGAAGTTCAACACGTTGACTATCGGGACGATGACCACGAGCATGTTCCCCGCGGATCGTCGAGGGAGAGATCGTAACGAACAAAAAAAACAGAGACATTGACGCTTTATGATCCCGGGGGATCCGAATCGCCACCTCCACTCGCTGCTGTGTGTAAAGACTTCCTTGAGAGGTGCTCAATGCCGCGTGGCATGATTGCCCGGGGTTGCTGAACTTAAAGGCAATAAAGAGTTAGGCTGGGATTGTCGTCGGCCTAGCATCAATACCGCCTCCCCGAGATGGGTTAACGATGACTGGGGTTCCAAAACCGTATCTTCAAGATTGGCTGGGACAGAGAATTGCGATTCGGTCCACCAAGATTGCATATACGACATTCGAGGAGAGATACTCCGTCAAGATTACACCACCAAATGCACCAAGTTCTACAAGTTTATAGGACCTGTAGGAGCGTCCCAACTATGCAACACAACACGATGGCTGCAATGGGGGAGACACTTGCGCTCGCACTGTTAGGCGGAGCCGATGTGGAGGTGGACGGTGATGAGGGACCTGATACTGTCGGCGAGGAGGGAGGTGCGGTCACTGAGGCACCCGCTGCTGCAAGGGTGTAAAACGGAACAACGCTCCCAGACAAGGTGATCGCGAGTCTCGTGCTTGACGCAACCACCTCTCTTTCGACACAGGTACCCCGCCCGTCCCCGCCGAAGGCGCACGTTTCGGCGAGCTGCCCGCCGAGGATGGAAAATCGGAAGCCAGAGGCATTGGCTTCAAATTCACCTGAAGGAGAGCGAATAGAATCCAGAAGTTGACTCAGAATGGTACAAGAAAAGCGACATACCGCCGACCTCGGCTACCCTGCTTGCGTCGATGAGGGTTGTTGTGGTGCTTGGTCCCGCGAAGAAGTCGAGGCTTACGGTTCCGGCTTCCGTGTACGTCGTCCAACCGTCGCTCCCGACACCAACGGCAGAGATGACTGTGGTGCCTTTGATGATATGCGTAACACTCGGATTCACGGCAGACACAGTGAAGAGCGTCTGGGCCCGTACAGCTGCAATGCCATTCGTGAGTCTGGCTAAGGGGTTTGTAGACGGCGGCCTGCCTACATACCGGGAATCAGGACCGGGAGCAGGAGGACAGCGGCGATGTGCTTCGTCATCGAAAGGAGGGCTTGGATGCTCGCTGCTTTTTCGTGGGAGATCGTTCCTTTTAACGTGACAGAGGTTAATTGCTGCCGGGGTGTTTGAATCGGAACTGTCAAAGGTGAGAAAATGTTGCCTTGCAGCATTGACAAACCGCCACGTGTGCGATGCTTGACATGGATCGAGTCTGATCGAGCGAAATGATGCTGCGAAGGAACAGGCCCTCGGTTAGGCATAACTCCGTCCGGAATAGAGTAAATCAGAGGTCCGGAATATAGAGTAAATCAAGCCCCCAGCGAGGCGATTCGGTCCGCCATAGAGCATAGAGTAAATTGGGCGGAGCCCGGGCACCGAGGAAAGTTTTCAGTGAATTTATGTTGTAGTCGCGGCACCCACAGCGCTTAGAAAACCTCGGCAATCGGTGCAAGAAAGGTCGCGGAACAGGGCAGAGGCCGAAAAATGCCAAAAACGGCTCCTAGGAAAAAATTGAAAAGTCGGTCCGTAACAGAGTAAATCAAGGCTCTGAGACCCACTTTCGTAGAGTAAATCAGTCAAAATTTTCGAGAAAAGGCAGACGGAGTTATTGGTGAGTGTTCGAGGGCCTGAAGGGACACCACTAGTACTACTGCGACAATCATCAATTACGTGCAAGGCACCAGGGAAGTGTGCAGTTCATGTGTTGTTGTGGTAGTTGAGACGGCGGAGAATAGCTTAGTATTCTTGGTGTTCTTCCCTGTTCTTCCTGGCCTCGAGACTTTCCACTGTAAATGTTCTTTCTGGGCTGGAAATGGCCTCGAGAACCCGCATTTGCTTTGCTCTAGTAGAATTAAAAGCCCTTTGTGAGAAATGAGTCAGAGATGCGAAGAGAGTTTCAGATACTCTCGATGGACCATGAAGGATGGGGACGACAAGAGGCATTGAGCACAGCCTCTGTACATGATCACATCATGATTGGCATGCGTGTGATTGCTGCATGTTACTTGGATCTCACCGTCATCTCCAGCAGGTGCAGAAGGCTGAGTCAGCTGGGCCAGAGACGTCTCTGGGAGAATTGAGTAGAATTTGATGTCAGGTAATTCTTCTGGCGTCTCCCAAACCCGTGTACAATATGTAGAATAATCTTGGCTTGCTGCTGCCTGCTATCAGCTCCTTGGTTCAGTATAAGTCAAGTTTCTTTGACACATACTTGGAATGGGTTCGCGGTCAATGTTGGCAGTGCTTTTCTCCGAAACAGGAATATGGCAAATCAAATCCTGAAAGGTTTACCTTGGAGTGTATACCGCCTTCATCACTTCATCACTTTGCTTAAAAATGAGGAACTTTGTCAGTTTTGATTCTTGCCATTGTTTTCTGAGAAATTTCATGAGCTCAAGGACTTTTTAGAAAGTTTTGTCACTTTGCAATGGAATAAACCACTGCAACAGGCAAACTTACATCAAAAAACACTTCCTTCCTTCCTCTCACCATGGCACCTGTCATGAATCACCTGGGTTGCTCTTTGTTTGCACAATGTGTCTGTATCCATACAGACATGTCTAGCATCACGGGACTCATATGATGCCACCACATGACCTTCTCATGGTTAAAACTCAATCAAGGGTTCCAGTATGGCTGCAAACCAATCAGGGTTTCAACCACTGGATACAGGAAGACATTAAGGGCTAGGGAACCCATACAGACAGACCCCCGAACCCTCCGACGCTATGGTGACCAACACAGAGGAGTCCAGGAGTATCAGAATTAACACTCCTTAATGCTGCAGTACAGGAACTGATTGCGACAGACTGCAATCATATTTAATTTATTCAAAGTTTATATAAGCTCAGTAGAATCTCCCTGTATGTTAGATTCTACCTCATCTAATCTCAGGCTTCTGCTTTGGTTTGACGTAGGCATTGTCTCCACCCTGCCTCGCTTCCTATCCACCCTATTACGGGTTGTGTCCACACCCCAGGTTCTATACCTGAGTGGATATCACACCCTCTTTGACTTGTTCTGGGTTCCACCTTGCACTTTGACCTACCATATATGGTGAAACGGTGCACTAGGGTGCGCTGTGTAATCTAATGAAATCAACTAGAGAGTGAAGCGAGCTAGTCACTAATCACAATCCAACCAAAATCAAAACAAAACACTAATCTAATCCTAATGCTCGTGTGTGTGTGTACAGGGAGGTGGGGTATGTATCACCTGTTAAGAGAGTGCACAAAGGTGTTATAAGACTCTGCTTCAATGCAAACTATGTGGTTTAAGCACGGTTATGCATAGGTAGCAGGGACTTCATGCTAACAGAATATTAAGACTCAAGTAAAACCTCAACTGTTCAAGTCTTCAGTTTCTTTGTGAACAGCAGAACCTAGCACTACTGGCAACTAGCCAAGAAGCAGAAGTTAGGGCAGACTATCAACAGACAGACGCTACTTCAATATCAACCAACTGTCACAAATGACGGTGGTATCAAGAAGACACGGGCAGTTACACAGAAGGTGGAGGCTGGGATAGTCACGTAGACAGTTACACTGTAGGTGGAGGCCCCACTTCTATTGTCAAGTCTTAACCTGGAGGCCTAAAGTGCAACAGGGGACAGGTTGAATAGGTTGAACAAGGGCTGTTATATCAATGCAGTGGTAGTCTTTTCAATGTCCCATATCTTCTAATCTTTTCTGTGCATCTGCAAATATCTGATATCTTTTTACAAATCTAGAATCTACTATATTTCCCATATATCTGGGTGGATAGTTTACTGGCTAATACAGAGTGTACTACTGGCTTGTATACATTTTAGAGAGAGATAAAGGAGATAGACAGAATGGATAGGAACAGTAAAGGGTGAGAGTCTGATTAGTGAATGGCCAATGGCATAGAAGGCATTCTTCACTATGGGTATTATGGCCTGCTACTGGGGCTATTCCACATGTATTTTGTTGGCACACCATAAGTTGTGCTTGGTTTTCTTGGTTTCAATCTTTTTGACTGATCACATCAGTTTCTATCAATCTCTCTTCAACTTCTGAATCAGTCCCACTTTCCACAAGCCCAGTAGAACTCATAGTAAATATCCAGTGGCTCAATTATTGGTAGCCCAGTACTGATGCCAGTGAAATATCTGGTGGCTCGATACTGGACTGTTGATGGTGATAACAGTAATATACCATGCAACCGGCTTGTAACCAGTAGCACAGCTTCAGTTCAATCTAATCAGTTGAGGCACCACTAGATATCCAGCGGCCTGATAATATATCTAGTGGCCGGATAGAATCCAGCAGCTCAATACTTTGAACCTCTACTAGACATCTAGTGGCTTGATGTGACACTACTCCCAGAATTGATCCTGAGCCATGGTTTGACTCTAGCAATATCTGGCAGCTCAATAAACATCCAGCAGCCCAATAATTATCTAGCAGCTCAATACTAGGCAGCTTTCAGAGCCGGCCCTAGAGCCATATCCTGATTCCAACTTCATCTGTCTGACTCTAACTTCATCGCTATCTTCTTTAACAGTCATAAGACCAATCTGAGACCATGTAGAGTGGTAAATCAATGATTCTGTTTAGTTCCCTGTTGGTGCACCTCCAGCACGTAAGACAGTGGTTTACCACCACTGTCCATAGCTCAGTGTTGAATATCATAGTCAGGCCGCGACAGCCTTTTGGGCTGCCTTGTCAAGTCTACTCAACTCTTTGTTATTGGTTTGTTACACTGACTTTTGGCCATCAAAAGTGTAGCCTACCACCCCAGGGAGGGTGTATGCTCATAAAACAATGCCTCGCTTCTGCCCACTACACCGCTGTTTGTAAAAAATGTGTCAGGGATGTTTCGGCCACAATGTTACGAAACAATTGTCAGATCATCATAGAATGCTGGGCCAAACATTTTCGAAACAAAGATAATCATATCCCACAAGGCTTGTGCAATGTCCCATCCAGCAAACATTTGTCGAGAACCTTTCCAGGACCTTCAGTTAGATATTTTGGAGACCATTGTAGGACTAATTTTCCACCATTTAATAGCACAATCCAATTGGTATTATACAAAAGAATACACAGGCAGACAACAGGCTGGATGTATGGTATAGTAAATTCACATCCTGGCGCAATTCACCAATCCCAAAATCAAGTGTTCTTGTCGTTGTCACTGTCACCAGATGTGTGAGCTTGAGCTGCAGTCAATAAGCCAGTGACATTGATAGATGCCTGGGTGCGATTGAGATGAGGTTGACACCACCGTACATCTTGAAACCAGGATTCTTATCAAACCACGTGAATCAGCAGTGGCTAGGTAGAATGCGAAGTCAGCAATCCAGTTGAAACAGGTGGGAGGAAGAAATGTATAGTATAAACACACCTCTTGTTCCCATAATCTCAAAAACCCTTGTTGCGCAGTACGTACACCCCTGAGCACAGATATACTTGATGACTTGGGGGGCTATTTACGGCATTGTCAAGAAGGTTGTTGAAGCCTTGAGGGAAGCCATGATTCTTGAGACTTGTGGGCTTGCAGGAATGTGGGTTGAAGCCTTGAGAAAAGTTTTGAGGGCTCGAGGATTTGCGGGAAAACATCTTGAAGAACCTTGCGAGGACTTGAGGAGCAAGGAGAGATCCGAGACACCCAAACCCAGAGACGGTGGACAGCAGACAGCGAGCTGGCAGAAGAGGTGCACAGCGGTGAGGAGGCAAGAGAGCAACCAACCATTTGATCGAGTCATGTGAATTGATGTCATCAGTTGCCATCTGTCAGCGGAGCACTCTCCAAGTGGAGTTTGAAAGACTTCTGCTTCACTCTCATTCTAGATCTATGATATGATGCTTCGACAATACTCTGTTTGCAGTGGCAAGAGGCCAAGCAACAAAGGTGAGGAATAAGCAGGATAAGGTGAACAAGGCTGCTGATGTTGCAGCGTAAACAAGAGATCCCACAACAAATCTTGAATAGACATTGGTTGAAATATGAACAAGATATTGGCCTAAGGTTGAGGGAACATCTGCCAAACATACTCCCAAGGTTTTATGGCAAAAATTTGCACAACCTTTTCTCAAGGCTGTGTGGATGTTTGGTCAAATCTTTGATAAATGCCGGCAGACCGAGGTTTAGGTAACATTGGACTGAAATGGGGGTGTAATAGGCTCAAAATGAAATAAAAACTGGTGTTTTCATGCATGAATCTGTACATGCCTATCAACAGTCTCCTAGGGAGGACACCATTCAGTTGGTCTTGCTGCTCAGAGAACACATAAGCTATTAGCATCTGCTGGGTTTCTCCTGGTTGGGGTTCTTGCCAGGTTACTTGCTGTTTAGCCCACCCAGAGGCTGTTGCCGACAGCACCCTCTGACTCATTCACTTCACCATCACAGTCACCACCACCTCCAACCTTGCCCTCTCTGCAGTTGACTTTTTTACCATTGCAAATCCCAGTATGTAAAACTAGTTGCTGCGGCAGAAAAATGTTTGCTGATGCCGATAGACTCTTGTGCTATGGGACAGCCAGCAGCAGCAGAACTCTTCTCAAAATAAATTTGCCTCGGGGAAGTGAATTGGCTGCATTTAGGTCAACTGGGATGAGGTGGAGCAAGACCACAATGGTATGGGCAGGAGCACACAAGATGGGTCAGACATAATGGGGAGATCACAGCAATTAGGAAGAGTGGGGAGATCCTGTGGGCATGGGGATCATGCTTCTTGATTGATAGCAGTGATTCTCAACCTTGCAGGGTACACCTCGCGTGTGATGCCTGTGGCACTTGAGTTTTCCATCTGGCCTTCTAACTCAGGGCAGTTCCATTGGCTGGCATTCCCCTGCTTCTGTATGCACACACATCTGTACCAGCTTACTGAAATATACTCTTCTTTAAACACTGTTGTGGACTTGGAATTCTGGGTAATAAGGAAAGTGGCAAACCTTCACAAGGTCCCACAGTGCAGGTGACAAATATTCATCCAAAACATCTGAAGTCACAAATGTTCAACCAGTGAAACAGTGTACTTCTTATATGTCTAGGAATAGCTAATTGATAGGGATTGTGAACAAAAACCCAAAACAACCAACCACAACCAATCTACCTCCAAAGATCCAAGTGCTTCTCTTTGTGAGTTCAGGTCCAGGCTGTAGTATGCAACCAGCAGGTTTGAACAAACACAAGTTTGATTATAGGCTTCTAACAACACACTCTACAATGGACTAGCAATATGCAACTGCCAACAACAACACTGCTAGGAACCTAGGATGGTTTAGGGTGTGTTTATATAGGGTGGATACAAGATGGCTGGACTGTTAGGTCGAGAACACCAGGGCAGAGGTTTGTAGGTTTGTGAAAACCCTTGCCTTAGGCAACCTAAGGACTCCTGAGGCTAACTCCAAATGACTCCAATTCTCAAACGGCAAGACTCTCCTTGACCGCCAACCTATTCCTTAACCAAGAACAGGAACCTTTCCACTTTTATCGGCACTAGCTCACTACAAGCACTACAACAGAGCTTCCGTCTTGTTGGGGTGAAGGCCAAGTCACTAGCGCAAACTGCAGCTGGGTCTCAAAGAGAACACCCTTATTTTATATGTGGAGGTCTAGGACCAACAACACAAAATCCTCAACTTATCACTTGATGTTCCAGAGTCAACAGTCTACTGATTCCAATATAAAGACTACTACAAGCGAAGTTCAGTATAAACCTCCACTAGCAGCCTGAGATCACCAGCACCAGCTTCATCCAAAGTCTGGGCATAATGTTCTTAGACCCTGTGCTCCCTTTTATACTACTAGGTTTGATATACATGAGAAAAGAGAGCTGAATAATACAATAAGCAATATTAGATGATGAGAAATACACTCAGCCAATGAGATGACTGCTGTTTGGTTTTGGGACTGATTTGGTATATGCCAGGTCAGCCTCGCTGACCAGCTAGTGTTCAACTGTGGGTATATCACTTGATCCCCAGCCCCCCATCTATGCTGAGAACCACTTCTGGACCCACCGGCAATGTAGCTGGTGGTCTATGTCATCTTTACTCTGTCAGAATGACGATCTATCACATCTAGACTATGCAGTGTTGCAACCAACATCAGATGGCCATAGCTCATGAGTAAAGACATCAATTGGACCTCTGGGTATCAGTACAGTCTATACAATCGTCTCTAGCTCCGTTCCAATAGCCTGCTTGCTATTCCATTCATCCTAGTTACCCAGATCAGGCCCTAGCCTCATGTTGCATCATCCTGTATGTTGTGGTATGTCTTTGTCAAAGCCCTAGCCGGTTGCTAGTCAGATTGTTCCACCTATTGCCGTCTTGGTCTCTTATCTAGAGATTAGATCGTACAGCCAAGACCTGTGCCGAACTTCCTAGTTCAAGGCATGGTCCACTAGTTGCACTTCCATCATAGATATCTGTCTGCTAGACTATTGTTAGCTCCTTCGCAAGTTGTCTCTGGACTACTAGAATCTCCCAGGCCATGTCTCATGAATGTTTAGGCAGTGGTTTAATCTCTGGTTGTTTGCACACTCAACTAGCAGCTAGTGCATCCCACTAGTGTAGCCTCGCACTACAGTCAGCAGTTAGGGCTTGCTCTGACTCTCCTTTATATCACCTAACAAGTGGCCTGCATACTAGCTAGGATGCTAGTAACAACAGAAGTGCTAGTTTCTTCCTGTTGTATAAATACTGGTCATAGGAAATCACAAAATCAGCCCTAGATGCCATGTATTTATGTTACACCGTTTCACTGGATTTTTTAGTGTGACAAAAGTACACATTTTCAAGTGACCTGACAAAGTCATGAAGATGGTGTGGACTCTTTACCTTGCTCTCAAATATCTTTGCTATCTTCTTGCCCTGGAAAAGCCTGATGAAGAGCTGCAATGTCCTGCATGGAATGCACTTCAACAAACCATTCAGCCTGCCCAAACCAAACCAATATCCTGGATCACAAACTTATCAACAGTTCTATTGAGGCTCAACACTCCTGTGGAACCCAATTTTTCATCAGACCTTACTGTGCCCATCATGAAGGAAGCCATGAAGTGCATGCAACTGTCTATGGAAATTTGGATTGATAGCCAGATCAAGTTGTCCTCGAGAACAAAGGACCTATTAACCAGTCACCTCAAAAGATACCAAGAGGAAGTTAGTCAAGAAATCCCTTGATTTTTGGCACTACCTTTGACTCACATCATGGAACCATCACCATGTGCTCACTAAGATGATTATTTCTGGCCATTCCTTGGCAGTTGAACACCAGCACTGGAAGGAGCATGGGAAGGATCCAGTCCCACACAAATGGTGCCGGTGCCGTTTCTGCAAAACCAGTGTAGAGGATCCACCCCATGCCATGTTCATATGTGATGGCAATCCCACACTGACAGAAAGGCCTTCCTCAAAAAGCTGTATGCGGAAAATCCTGATGTCTTGTCCAACTGCTCCACCCCTTGGGAATTATTCCATAAACTTCTGCCGTACTGGGCCATTACACTGCTACTTGGGAGGCTAGCATATGATGTTACCAAGATTTTTGACACAACCCCAATATTTTGTGTAAATGGGCCAGCCACAGTGGGTACTATTACACAAGCAACTTTGAAAGCTGGCTCCCACATGCATCCTGCAAAGAGATGACATGCAACAGGTCCCACAGGGTTTTAGCCAGAGGTCCAAGCCAACCAGTCCATAGGGTGCCAGTGTCTTGCATGATCTAACCCCTGGAATGGCTGTGTGTTCTGTTAACATCTAGTAGATTGCATTGAGGATAGCCACCCTTTAATGTACGTACCTGTTTGTTTTTGGTAAGCTCATTGTTCAGGCACTTGGACCACACAAGTATAATACATCCCCCCCCTCCCCCCCCCACCTATCAGCAGTCACATTATAGCACTGTGTCAGCACTATGGGAAATGTAGTGGCCAGTAAAGGGGGGGTTAATGAAATAGTGCATTGAACTGCCCACTGGCATTTCACTTGTTTATCAAAATTATGTGTGTCTGTCCATCTGAAGCCATTTTAAACTCTGTCATGGTTACCATCAGCTCCAGCATCACTTGCTGAGAAACCATGGGCCCAGATGTGCACAAATACTGTCAGAAAGGTGAAATAGGATTCATGTCAACACCTATATATCTAGCATTGTGCCAAACACTTGCTGCTACCTTCACAGGGGGCAACAGAGGGGGCACCTGTCATAATGGCACTCTAATAGCACTTGCTACGACATGCCAATAGGGGACTTCACGCTAGGACACATTTTCACGTTTGTGAATATAAATATTCATCTGATGGGAACAATAGGGGACTTCACGGTAGGGCCGAATATCTCGTTTGAGAATAAAAATAATGGACTGATGGGACGAATATTTTCCCAAAATAAAAATATTCCACAAACGAGATTTAATCTCGTTTGTGGAATAAACATTTTTTGTGAATATCTGTGTGTGCGCTTGTGTATGCCGCCCGTGACCACTTGACCATCCCCGCCCATGGGAAGAAAGCCCAAAGCTCCCGAGGGCGAGACAATCAACCAACTCGAGGCTCGTTTGGTGGAAATGAAGAAGGCTGCTGCTGCTCAGCCCGAAAAACGTTCTCGGGGGAGGCCCAAGGGGTCGAAAAATAAGCCCAAGGCTCCAAAGACCGACACTGACAGCGACGCGAAGAACGACACATCCGCCGACCCGAGCGCCAAGGAGCCAAGGCCCTCCAAGGACCCAAAATCTGCCAAAGAGCCGAAATCTGTCAAGGTCAAGCCAGAGGCGAAGCCACGAGGACGCCACGCTTCCAAAGCCAAGGGGATTTCCGAAGTTCCGTATGTGCTTCATATTCTTGCTTTTCTGGCCTCACAACACACAGCTGGAAAACTGAGCACGAGCTGACGGATAGCCTCCTCACCGCCATCGAGCTGAATGGCCCCCGTCGCCAAGCCTTTGGCTTCACCAAGGGTGATCTTGACACTGCTGGCAACACCACATCACAAACCCAGGATGCGCATTGTGAGCGTCTTTCCCTCAAGATTCTCATCAGCGATCCTTCTGGTCGCTGGGAAGACGTGGATCCAAAAGACCTGGTCTCCACTGTGCGCAGCCGCATCACTACGTATATATTGTCGCATCTGTACCGTCGCTTCAAGCTAACACTTTGCAGGCTCAAAAACGACTACCAGAAGCACAAGAGGTCCCTGGGCGAGACTGGATTCGGGATTGTGGTCGAGGACAGGGAGGAAGAGCTCTATGGAGACCCACAAAATGTTTGGGGTGCGTCTTTCGTCCCTCTACTTTCACATCCATTCTCATCTGCCACAGAGAAGATCCAGGAGGACTTCCCCTGGTTCAAGCGCATGCACGCCCTCCTAGACGGCAGCCCCGTTCACGACACCGCTGCCTGCACCAACAGCAGCGACTCGCTTGACACGAAACTCTTTGCGAGTGCCCTTGTGCGTGTCTGTCACTCGCTCAGCTCAGCCTGATCACTCAGCCCGGCCTGCTCACCCTCCTCCAGGATGCTGAGATGTCTCAGGACGACAGAGGCTCAATAATCGTCGTCGATGACGACGCCGCTGTCAGCTCCACCGCTGACATCGATGTCGACTCCGACTCCGACTCAGCAGCAGCCCCAACGGCCAGGAAAGCCACGGTGAAGGCTGAGAAGATGCCCGCTGCTGCAACGCTCGCTGTCGTCACAAAGCCTGTCCCAAAGCCGACCGTTAGCGCCGCTCCCAAGCGCAAACGCGACACGATGGTTGATACGCTCAAAGACATCGTAGGGCAGGACCACCAGAGCAAGCTGGAGCTGCTCCAGCTGTCGCACAAAGCCAAGCGCCAGCGAACCGAGATGGAACTCAAGCACAAGGCTGTAGAGGCGGACAAAGCCCGCGCACACGAGCTCCAGACCCTCAAGCTGCGAATTCAGCTGGCGCAGATCAACAACGGGGCACAGACGTCATCTATGCGCACCATGGGCTCATCCGAACACCCCATTCCCTTTCACACGGGCGACCCTACTCCCTATGGGGCCGGCAACTCATCCGGCTGCGCCACACCATACAGCACATCGAATGCCTCCGGCTTTGACAGCGGCGAGGGCTCGTCATCGTCCCACAACTCTAGCAACGACGTCGACCTGTCGTTCCGTATGTACGACACCGACACCACCTTTCCTCCCCTTCCGAGCACGTATCATTCTACCTATAATACCCAGAGTGATGCTTCTTATAAACTCCCCCCTTCCTCTTCGTCTTCTACCTAACCTACCTACTGCAATGCATCGGCGCTGAAACGCTGACTATGGGGCAAGCGGTGAAATAACCACAAACCAAACCTTGTAAATGAATACGCGGTTTGACAATGCGACTACAACAACTCAAACACTATAGTCCTCGCGCAAGTTCGGGGTTCCAATCCAGTATAGATTGTGGCAATTTGAACTTTAGTTCTCTTTTGAGAAGCAAGACTTTATAGGTCTACAAGTCGTATAGATAAAACTTGCTCGAATCCGTTCTAGGCGCAATCGCGGATAGACAGACGAGATTTTATGTTCAACGGTTTTGTATAGTGTGGGTCTAGGTTTGGAGATAGTACTCCGATGCGTAACGCAAATGATTCTTTATGAATCCCAATTCCAATAGTATCCGCGATTGCTAATCCTTGTGAGATTACAACCAATTGTCAAGTCCGATCCGTTTCCTTATATTCCACGCGTCCGTTCCGTTTATCCAATATGTCCACGCGTCCTTATAAAGATCCAAATCCAACACAGATAATATTCAAACAGGGAAAACAAACGAAACTTGGTATAGCTTCTGGGTGTCTCCGAATGAATGCCTACTCAACCTGTTAAGCGTGAAGTCTAGTAACTTCGCGTCCAACAGGTGGGGTGAGATTCACTGGTGTTCCTCCCATAACCATCCCCTTAAATACGTTACAGGATTCTAAATATAAACGAGACAGATACAAACGTGCAATAGGGTTCAGGGTATATGACTAGTGGTATAGCAGCTAGCCGATGAACTCCTGTCGGATATCAAGCGATTAGTAAAATTGAGAGAGATTTGTAAGAAATATCAACGAGCCGAGCTTAGCGATGAGTCAAGATCTACATCGCTTAGAACGATCGTGATGGGATATTGTTGATATGTCAACTTTTAGCCGACCTCCTCGTCAGCACTCTGTTACCCTCCTTGGTAACCCTTCGCTTAATTGGTCCCGCTTTGAACCACTCAAGTGATTTGTCTGAAAACCGTGATAGCCGTCGCTTCCCAGTACCTGAGTATGGTTGCTTAGTCAATTGGTAGATCGACCAAGTCCAGCCTTCTCTTGGCAGTTCTGAAGACGTCAGATGATGCCTGACAGTGATCCCTCTAGTTCAGATGGATAATCCCTCGTAATACGCCCTTAGTCAGGGATGTGCAGTAGCCCCAATCCGTTTCCAGGATGGTAAGGCACTTTCCGCGATTGCTCCATTAGCGGCTTCCCACGTCAACCCTTTACCAGGATCGTTGTCCAGCGCCTTTCTAATGGTTCGAGACACATTATATCCCTTTTAGCTAACTGCTCAGGCCAGCAATAGCCCTTGTGAGATGACGTCGTAATGTAATGAAGTACATTGTAGTACGTTGCAACTCGAGCAGATTTGAATAAATGCCCGGGTGCCCCAATACCAGGTCTGTCATCTCCCCTTTTCATAAATATTGAGTGTCCCCACTCAACTGGCCGTATTTGACCTCTTTCTGAACATGACAAATCTTATTTTGCCATCGAAGTGACCCGTTCATGTCAAGACCCATCATTCGATCTATTGAACCCTCGAGGATCAAGGATCGTATCCCTTTTAGGGTACGAGTCCTGAATCCTCTTTGAAATGCAGCGAACAGCCCAATTTTCAGTTAATACGATCGTAGTTGATGTTTTAGCCCCTATTTCTAAGTTCCCGCTATAGTTTTCCCCGCAGAATGGAAGCATATCCCTTCTTTGAGTAACTGCGATTGCTTTTTGTAGAAACAAAACATCTTCCATCGTATTTTCGCCTCTGTTTGTGGTAGTAGAACCAGAGTTCTGTTGCTCTATCCACGCTACGCACATCCACTCATCCCGCATTGTGGTTCCATTTTCCTGGGATAGAATTGCCGAAGCGACCTAGCCAGTATAAATAGCCCATTCACGATTGTGATTTTTCAAGATGGCAATGTCTCCCTTCACCCCAGATTATGACCCTCTTTGTCACTTTCTTGTTGAAGATTCTTGGCCAACTTTGCCATCTTACTCCAATATTGATGACGCCTTAGCTCCAAATGTGGAAACATTGTTCCAGTTACACCCGGTACTAGGATTTCTGCCCGTTCATGGATGTTCCTGACCCATCGTTTCTAGGAGAACCCTTGCGACTCCTGCTCGGGACATCCTTCCTTGTACACATTTATCCGCTGGAACGCCCCATGCTTCCCATGCATTATTCGAATGACCCCAAATTACTGCACGTTCTGCAGCCGCGAGGCTTTCTGCCTATGCTTGGCCCAGTACCATGATATCCGCTCTACTCTACTCCCAGACATTGGTACGCATTTTATTTCGATATTTTTGGGGTCATCCTGATCAATCGCGATAGAGCGTGATGCATGGATCACCCAATTCTACTCGGATTGTGCCGCAGTTTTTCATCTCTGGAACATCACTCCTATCCCTATTGGCTCTTTCTTTGCCCAGGGAATCATAGAATATATCCAACCCATCCTCATAATGCGCGCCCTGGCCAGTTTCGACGAGCTAGTGAAGATTTTTAGCCTTCCATCATACTTGATGTCTAGGCTTCATCCTTTTGCTCTTTTAACACGCTCTAGAGTAGGCCCCTTTTGTAGCCGTACCCTTCCCTTGTTACTACCATGTGTAGAATTCGTCCGCTCCTGATTACTTCAATCGGAATTAAGCATCACTTTGACACATAATCATCAATCTTAGCATCCGCGGAAGCTTTCTCATCATGATTTTCATCGGATAACATGTTTTTCCAAGTCCGGCCCGTATGCTTTGATCTACCGCCTCGTCTCGCCTATTTTGGCTAGCGATTTGTGTAATCATTGTCAGGGTCCAGATTCAAAATTTTTGACATCGTCCAAGTCCCATCTCCCCTTTTCATAAATTGTAACTGTCCCCAGTTACATTATTACTCAGAGCACAATTATTCCCCGAATGGACAGCATCCGCGATTGCTTTGTCCAACTCCGTAACACAGTCCTTCCTGTATCACTTTCATTCGCCCAACTCCTATTACCGTCTTTACTGGTCCTTTGAATGACACGAACTGTTTTACTTCTTGGATCGCTTAGAACGCCTCGGCCCATCGTTCGTATGGTCCCCCATGTCCGCATCATCCTCATCTGCAGCCCCATTTTCTTGCCGATCCTCAGCCATAAGACGCCTCCCTTCCTGAAAAAATATATCAAGCTCAAAGGCAGCTGCCAGGTGCTCATGTTCGATACAAAAGTTGTGCACAACCATGCACGCAATGACCCACGTGGTAGCAAAAAGCTGGTGGTTCTTGTTGTCGATGCGCAAGCGGAGGCCTTTTAAGGATGGAAATCGGCCCTTGAGATAGCCGACAGCATGCTCCGAACGAATGCGGATTCCTGAGAGGGTGTAATTAAATTCAGGATTGCGGCCCTCATCCTTTTCCGGTCTGAGAACAAATTTGAGCAGATGGATGGGATGCGCGATGGAAAATTAAATTTACTTCTTGTATGGAGCAACAAGATATTTTTGAATCGGGTACACCGAATCCGCCCAGCACCATTCCTCATTCGGGAGCAGTGTCTCATGCTCTCGTGGAATGCGCGTCTTCTTCCAAGCAGTTGCGTCATGTTGACTGCCAGGTAGCCCAACACCGTAGTCAACAATTCGCAGGTCAGGTGTATTGATAATCTTGAAGCAAGGTCAGCATGTAGGCGATGGAAACACGAAGGAACATCACACCTGAACATTCAAAGAGTAGTTCGATTTCCGATCGAACCAGCTATTGCCAAAATGGGCGGGGCGTGCATACAATGGCACCAGAGTCCCATCTACCATGACCCAGCCATCCCTCCACTGAGGGCATGATCGATCCTGCTCTTCAACCCATGCTTTCGCAGCCTCCTTCGCCTCAGACCCATCCTCTGGCCACCAGATCGCAGAGCGGCGGAATTGATCTCGGCACAGTGCCAAGATGACACGGTTGGTGCACTTGGGGACCGTGCCGTAGCCAACACCAAAGAGGAGGGCCGTCAAGTGAATACTCGCACCGTTACCAAAATGACCGAACCGATACAGAGTGATAGCAAGCTGGTGCTGAACAGGCAACTGTTCGGCGGTGTCAGAATTGTTGCTAAAGACGATGTCATTGTTAATGCCTTCAAGCAGCTTGTCAAAGGCGGCTGGTGTGATGCGCAAGTAGTCTCGGAATATCTCGGGACGGCTGGTCTTCCATGATCCCAAGAGCAAGGACATGATCTCGGTCGTCTTTTCGATGTCCTGCCGCTCGTTGAGGTACCGCTCAGAGTGAAGATCAGCAAGGGCTCCAATGAGCCGTGTGCTGAGCGGTGCACCATGGATGATTCTGTCGTCAGAATCCGTGTCAGTATCCGATCCCGACTCGGAGCTGTCGTCAAAGATATTCTTGTCCAAGGAGTCATCAGTGACGGTCTCCAGGAGGCGGAGAGCAGTGATGAGCTCGAGTGCGACGTCGGTAGTCCACTGGCGGTCGGTTTGTCGAGGCATCGTGGAGGGGAATGACAGAGGAAAGACTGTACCAGTTGATCTAGGGGCCTGTCAGATGATTACATGGTGTGATAAGGTGTTATCAGTAGGTGCGTGAACAGAGCAAAAGATTGTGCCAGCTGATCTAGGGGCCTGTCAGATGATTACATGGTGTGATAAGGCGTTATCAGTAGGACATGTTTGGCGCATGGAACCAATGAATGAAAATATATGGTGGAAATCAAAATGGGGTGATCACAGATTTATTCCACAAATAATACTTTTATTCGTCCCATCATATGAATAAATTTAATCACAAACGGGAAAATATTCCCTACCGTGAAGTCCCCTAATTATTTTTACAAAATAAAAATATTCCACAAGCACGATTTAATCGTGCTTGTGGAATAAACATATTTTTGTGCAATATATATGCTTCAAGTTGCTTAAGTAAGCTACCCGTCACCATCTTGATCATCGCCGCTCATGGGGAAGCGGTTGAAAGCTCCCGACTCAGAATCAATTGACGAGCTCAAGACTCGTTTGGTGGACATGAAGAAAGCTCAATCCAAAAAATGTCCTCGGGGGAGGCCCAAGGGGTCCAAGAAAAAGCCTAAGGCTCTAAAGACCAGTGCGGAGGGCAACACAGCAGTCAACACACCCACTGATGCCAACACCAAGGAGGTGCTGCCTTCCAAGGAACCAAACCAACCAAGGAGCCGAAATCAGAAAGAATTAATGAAAATATAATGTGGAAACCAAACGGGTGTGATCATGGATTTATTCCACAAACCAGCTTTTATTCATCCGATCAAATGAATAAATTTATTCACAAACACGAAAATGTTTGTCCTAGCGTGAAGTCCCCCTATGGCACTTGTGAGTATATACTTAATAAGCTGACAGCTGACTGAATGGGAGTTAATGTGCTTTTTTCATGCAGCATTTGGATATTTCAACCTTCACAGGTATCAAGAATGTTACAAGTGTAGATTATATTGTTTTAATACCCTCTGTTCTATATAACAACATCTTTATTCCCTGCTAAAGTTACCAATAATCATTTTCTAGGACTGGGTACTATGCCTACGGCGCGACTGCAAGCGGAGCTAGAACTAAAAACAAATGCGGTCTGGGAGTGCGAGTAGTGGAGCGCTTGAAGGGCCGTAGAGGTATGTTATGTGTGAGGGTTTCCTACTAAGGTTCAGTACTTATTTCGCTGGATGAAAAACAGAAGAATGGAGTATAAATGATGAGGTATGACAATGCAAGTGCGATTGGACGACGAAGGACACGAGGGTGAGAGCCAGAGCAACCATGATTGCGAGAGCAAGAGTGAGAGGGAGATTAAACTGTGAACAGAAGAGGGAAAACTTCGTTATTTTATTGTAAAATTGCCTTAGGTTTATTCAGTAGTAGGGGGACAGAAAGGGTAAATAGAGTGCTAAGAAAAAGAGTAAAAGAACCGCTCTAGACGTCGAGAAACCAAGGGGAACAGGCCACAGGAATGTTTGTTGAATAGCAACAAAGTTTGCACATTGTTGAATTGTATTGGGGGGGTTGTATGAGCGTTTGTATTTTTATAGACGGGAGTGAAGGAGAAAAGGATAAAATGTTGTTATTTTGGTTATCGGCAGAGCAGGGGGTGGCAGACATTATGGAGATGCAACAGGGACGACGAGGGATGGTTGAGGGGAAAGGGTTGAAAAAAGCGGAAGTAATGATAGGCACAGCAATATGTCAAAATCGAGCAGATCAGAAGTCGTTCGCGGCGATCAGCGTCGTGGGATGTTCATAACGGGTTTAATCGGCTGGACCACGGGGCTCTTCCGGTGCATTCCTAAGGCTGGACTGAACCTACTGCACAACCAAAGTGAGGTCTGAATATCTATTTTATTGTGATACAACATTTATAATAAATTTGAGGACTGCAGAGGTTGAAATATGTAGAGACTTGCACAAAGACACACCTTTTTTCCCACGCAGCCAGCTCTCAACTTAGTAAGCAGATGCTCACGAGTGCCACTGGCATGCCGTAGCAAGTGCCATCGGAGTGCCATTATGACAGATTTCCTCTTCCTTTGCCACCTATGTATATTAGAGAGGTTGTGGTAAGCCACCATGAGCCATCTGATGGCTTTTCTGGCATGTGCATCTGGTGGGCTTCCGGATTTGGGTGGCTTTTGGGTGGCTTCGAGAATAGCCTCCGGGCAGCCTCATGTTGTACTATAGACCACCCTCACACCACCAACCATGCAGAGAGCTATCCTCGAGTCTAGACTGCGCTCAGACTGCTCAAGATCCGAATCCACTTCACCTTTATCCTCACCGCCCTCATCGTCCTCATCAGCTTCACTTGGACTCTCTGCTACAAAAGTCTGCATCTTGTTCGCTTTCTTTCATGTGTGCTGGGGATTCAGTTGTACGCATCATTGGCCGATGGTGAGGTCTCAGGCGGGACGCAGCACGTGTGGGCACGCATTTGAGGGGGCATAGTGGGTGTGGGAGAGGTCAACAGTGGAGTGCATACATCATTAATCCATGACTTCACAAAGCCAACGGCACCCCAAAGCCACCCGGATGCACATGCCGGAAAAGCCATCAGATGGCTCGTGGTGGCTTACCACAACCTCTCTATTTTCTGGGACCTACTACATAGCACTATGTAGTTCCAGCCAGTCACTATAGAGCACTATGTAGTGCTCACCAGACTATTTGATAGACACCCATAGAATGTGATAGCTGTAGCAGCAACTTTGATAGCTCTCCATACCTCTTCATAGCTCGCCATAGTGTGCAAAAAAAAATTCTTATAGCACCTCATAGCACCTCATAGCCTCCCATAACCACCTACTGGCTATGGGGCCATTTTGGAATTTCCTGATCTTGAAGGAGCATGTCTCCTTCCGTCAGGCTCATCATATCGTGGCAAAGCTCTGTGCAATCTGTGTTGACGAGAAGATTGACGAGCAGGATGTGAAACTGTCTCACGTCCAGCGCACAGATGACGAGACCGAGCGGATAGACATCAAGATGTCGGCTGCGGAACTGACCGATGCCCTCGGCTCCGAGTGCTTCCTCCTCACCCGAAAAGGCGCTGGCGCGCTGTCCCCGAACGAGATCGTCAAGCTGAGTACAGAAGCCAGGGAGGGGATTAAACAGGACGAAGAATGGCTCAGGGCGCCAAGAAGGGGCTAAAGAAGGCTCGCCGCATGCTGGACGAGGAGACCGATCTTTATGTCGCGAAGTGGTTGCATTTGCTGGAAAAGGAGGCTTGAATGGCTTCAATTCATAGTCAAGTAATTGTTCTCTAGTCTTACAATATGAATGTTCTGTTTCCTCTTAGCATGACTTTCCGCGTGTGTTTCTGGGGATTGCCAAAGGTCTTTGGTCCTGGACCACGCAAGTGACGATTTCTGGATGAAGCCCCATAGACCGGCGCCTTCTGATTGGAAGAAATCGCCTGCTGACTGTTACGCAACGCAGGAAACCGGGTGGCGGATATGTAAGTCGCCTTCCTGACTCAACTTACATGAAGTTAACCGAAGTAACGAAGTCATAAATTTGGCGCGGACTCCTAATTTATGGTCGTAGCCATCCCTATTATCCTCTAAGATCTGTTTATGGTTGAATACTGTGCCCTCTAAACCGCTATTTTTTCCACCTCTCGTTCGTCGTCGTAGCCTTCCCTGTTATCCTTGGGCACCCGGACGAAAAGAACGACAATCAAAATGCCCAGCACCGCCATCCCACAACCGAGATACAGCGCACCCCGCAATCCACGAAGAGGCTCCGTCCCACCAGCGTTGGTGTGAGCTTCGACTGTCCCACCGAGCCCGATGCCAAGCGCGTACCTACATACCAGAAAGCACGCTTGTTGAACGACAGCCGACACCAGTGGCAAAACATGAGCCTCACCCGTAATTGAATGCAGTTCCAACAAGCGAGCCGGCCACACCCTGCTCGCTGCGGCGGACGGTGTTCGATGCGACTAGTTGAGCAGCCGTGAAGGTCATGTCGGGCCCGAAGGATGCAAAACAGCGCGGCGAAGAAGGGAGCTGTCCAGTATGAGCCCGAGACCGGGGCAGTCATTGTGAGGATGTTGGCGACCATGACCGCGATGAGGGCTCCCTGTGACGTGGAGAAAAATAGACAGTCAATCCAATTAGAGGCCTTGATGCGTTGTGGTCGACTTACACAGATTATTACTTGAGCAGGGACTCGACTTATGAGAACTGCTGCGAGACAGGCGGCAATGAAGCCGTCAATCGTGAAAGGGGCCAGCCATGCGACCCTGAAGCGCGCTTGTCCCTCGGAAGTCGTGGATAAATTGAATGTGATCTGGACAAATTCCCGTTAGTGCTCAAGGATGCAACCGAACTATATTTCACTCACAGAATATGAAAATACCAAACGACATGAAGGACAGCAAGGCGCTAACCATCACGGCGAGGAATGTGGGGGCCCTCCAAATGCTGAACGGGAGAATTGGAGATTTTGCGCCTTTGATTTCCCACACAGCGAAAAGGAGAAGCGTCACAGTGTCTATCACAAGGGGAGCGATGACTGAGGACGAGGCCCATCCAGCTAGGGGTGCCTGGCTGGAAACCGTGACGTTGGAACTTATTATATAGCACAACGTGATATGAGCTGGCTCACTTGAACGAAAAGTTGAACAGAATGAGGCCCGCCACACCGAGGAATGCCCCAAGCCAGTCGACATCGCCGCCCAGGCCGACTCCAATTGTAGTCGGAATACCGGGAATGGCAATAGCGAGGTTCATGGCATTTTTAATGGCACTAAGTGCAGCGTGAGTGGGTACTTCCGGTGCGGTTGGGAATAATAGAACGCACTGAAGCCACCATATCCATCGTGGACTGACCAGCTGAGCGAGCAAGACCTCCAATACCGAACCTCCTGCCCCGCTGAATGGGGCCAAAGCGCCTGTCGGGGGATTAGAATAGTTGCAGGAGTGGCAGGTCTGTGGACGTACCGAACAAGCCGAAGGCAAGGTTTCGCTTCCGCCCGGGCGGGTAGGCCTGTCCGAGGAGGGCAACAGCGGTGGGAAGCATCAACCCGGCCCGATCCCCGCAAGACCACGGCCGCGTCATAAAACGCTGGTCTGTGCAGCGTGAGGAACAGTGAATATAACATTAATTTCGGTCTACGCACGAGCGGGCGAAGCCTGAGACTATTGATACGGCGCAAATTATTTAGCAGCACACGAGAGTACTGAACAGAAACTCACCGAGATTCCAGATCATCGACCATACAAGCGCCAGCAGCCATATGAGGCGATGGCCGTATACATCGCCAAGTCGGCCGCCGACTAGAACGAAGCTACCTGTCGTGATAGAAAAGCCAGCCGCGACCCAGGACATCTGTCCATTGTCGCCAGGAACACCCAGGCCATCAGCGATCAGCCATCGGGCGTACATCGTCTGTGAAAAACGAGGTTCAGGCAATTGGCTGAGGGACCGTCGAAAATATTTACTGCGCCGAAAGGGGTGAGGTTGAAACACTGGCCAAGCATGACTGCCAGCACGAAGCCAAATTCTTGCCATCCGTTTTGAAGATTAAGTTCTCCGCCGAGGTAATGTCACGGGCTGTGTTGTCGCCTGTTTCTGGTTCTTCGTGGATCGTGGAGGTCGAGGTGCTATTCATGTTGAAGGAGAAAAAGGGGGCAACGGATAGAGTTAGCGAGACTGAACAAGCAGCCTTTATATACCTCTCAACCTTTTCCTAAAATATTGCGCTTTGTGTTTGTAATTGGCCAAGTATAAGCCCGAGCTCGGCTTCGGTCGTGAGTTAATCCAATATCTAACGCTTCTACCCGATTTAGTCAGCGGAAGAAGAAGGTATCATAATCTGACAAATAGATATCGCGGCGAACACGGTGACAAGACTTGGATAACTCAGGATGATCTCAAAATAACCTCATTATATTCCTCTTTCTGAACGCGCGCATCAAAAAAATCCTAGTCTCTTCTGACAGATTACCACTCACAACCTCGTTACATAGGGAATCCCTCCATGATCACCCGGGAGTCAGGGAACGGTCGGATGAAACCGTAGCAGTAATATAACAATTTTTTTAAGAGAGCTGATCCAGAGAGCAAGCATACTCTCCAGGTGACGGCCACAAGGAACCCGAGAGCGAGGCGAGGGACTGCGAGTCCGACAATGACGACTCAGATTAATAGGACTCATTCCGATGGGCACCCTGGCGCTAGAAGATGACGGAAATTACGAGGTGTGGCAGCCAACTTTCACCGTCTCCGGTGTTGGTAGAGACGTTGCTTGAGAAATGTACAAGGCGCCGATGTACGTGTCACGTACATCGATCAATGATAAAGCCCACCTGCAGCTGAAAAATAATTGCATCGTATCAAGAACTGAGGTCTTGACAGATCCACTCAAACTCAGTCGCAGTGACGAATAAAGTAACTCGACCTGCATTGGTCCAGACGTCAACGCCGAGAAGCTTCTACGAGTAAATGTAAGAGATGAAATAATGAAGCGATTGAAGTGAGAGTATAGCCTACAAACTACCGAGGTACGAGATTCAACCGTTTCAAATTGTAGCGTCTGTCCACGAGAGACTGGAGTATACCCAGAGATATGCCGACTCGGAGCTCAGTGAAGATTAGGTCTCGAATCCAAGACCCAGGAATGAACGATTTATGGAGTACGACCGTGGTGCCAACGATGGCCCACAGCACAAGGACTGCCAAAAGAACACGCAGGGGAAGCGGGAGATCAGTGCATTGCCGTTTCAAGGGGACAGAAATTTAGAGGTACAGGTGTGGCATTTAACTTTCACCGTCTCTTGCTTGTGGATTGTACATGAAGTCAACACCAACTACTTTGGTTGTCCAGTTCTTCTCTTCCTCTTCCCCAGCCTCCTCCGACGGCCGCGCCACCGCCGGATTGACGAGTACATTCCCCGGCAAGAGGATGCTCTGCCTTGGGTGCTGGGAAACGACGAGCCCGAAGCCGCCCTGCTTGGGTTTGAACGCAGCAAGTTACCAGCGGTAATTAAGATCTCGACTCAGAGCGACCATAGAGGGGAGGCATCGGCGCGACTTAGAGCTAGAGAAGATCAATTTGAAAATATGCGTTGAGCTTGCGTGAGATTACATTGCGCTGATGCATCTGAGAATCCAGAATCCAGAACCACACCCCACACCTACGGCTCATCCATCCCCACGAAGCTTCCCATCCCGCTCGCGATCCCATCCACGATCCCGCCGCCCTCTTCCGCGTTCTTTTCAGCTCCTCCCGCTGTTTCTCCTCGTCCGTCTTCTCGCGCAGCAGCTCGTCGACGGCCGCGCCGGTCTGGTGCGCGGCGACGGAGGAGAGGCTCGCGGGCGGGACGTGCTGCCGGACGGCGCCGGCGATGGCGGAGGCGAGGTCGCGCGAGGGCATGCCGAGCGCGTCGGCGAGCGCGTTGATGCGCTCTTCGACCGTCTCGCTAGAGGCTTTTTCTTCTTCTCTTTTATGGGTTGTGATTTTTTCGAGCCGGGCCGCTCGCTGTCGTCGAACTTTATCTGGGGGCCGTCTGCCCAGGGCTAAATTCCACCTTCAATCAAACCTCCGTCAAGATCATCGTTCGAACAAAAACACTGAGATGCGTACCATCCCCCGACGTCCGTCTTCCATTGCACGACGCGGTAGCCATAATACGCCGAGAGGAGCGTCGAGAGCAGGAGGAGGAGGTATATGAGGCGGTTGAGGCGCGTCGAGGCGAGCGGCTTGTCGACGGGCTTGATGAGGGGCCCCTGGCGCTTCGGCGGCAAGGCGGTGTCTTTGTGGTCGGCGTTCGCGGTGGTGCGGGACATTCTGGGGCGTGTTTGTAGGTTGGTGGAGGGACGCGTGAGTTTTATAAATGGAGTGACGGAGTGCGGGCTACGTCATGGCTGCGTCAGAGGGGCGCAGGAAACAGGGACACATAACAGTCAACAGCGGCACTGCTGCTTTACCTAAGCGCATCGTCATCTGTCAACCCCTCCGAGTCTTCAAGACGGATCCAATTAAGATCCAATCATCTCGAGATCTCAGCGCTTTTCCACTGGACGAAATCTAACCCTGACTCGGGATGCGTGAGCGGGAACGGCAACTGAAACACTCGAAATCAAGGGGGCGGCAAAAAAATATTTCTCATCCACTTTCAATCCACTTTATCAAAACATTCGAGGCTCGAGCAAACCAAGAGCAAACACGTGTACAGGGGACTCACTGTTAGGTATTTTGGCGAGCGGATCTACTTACGCCTGGGCCCGAATTGTTGCAGGATCTCTACTGATCATCTGGGCATTGCCTCATGATGATGGCCCCGGCCCTCATCCCATCTCCCGTTCATGATCCTAGCAAAACTTCTTGGGGGAACCTATCCATTCTGGAAGATGCAACAACGACTCAATCTTCTGTTGCGACGAAGACCGCCCACACGGTGACACAAATCTTCCAGAGGGCTATGCCGTGTTTTCAAGCCTCATCGGCTGACAGTTGTGGAAATAGACAGAAGATGGAAGGTCCCAATATCTTGCTATATTAGATGGTCTCCGCTTGCTCATGCGCTCTCAGGCTCCTCCCAGATACCCCCAATACGATGAACCTCGTCCTCATCGACAGCAATCCTCCAGTTCATTAGAATCGCGGGGCTTCTGATTCGAGCTGGAAAATCACCTCGATCCAATGCGTAACTAACTTCTTCCCGGCAAGGTTGTTCCTCGCAATCTATCACTCATATCCTTGCCAGTTATCAGCCAAGCCCGCGATTGGTAGTTGGTCGCGCTCGTCATATACGCCGGTCAATTCTTCGTGTCAGATTTTCTGCGGATCATCTATCACTGGTTACGGATAAAACAAAACCTCGTCAGTCGGGTATATACTTGGCTTGCCCGTGCGTTCTCTGGCTTGCCCAGATACCCCCAACACGATGAGCCTCGTCATCGTCGACGACACCGATCCTTCAGTTCAGTACAACACACCCGGTGGCTGGCGCGAGACCGGGAATGCTCCCCAGTTTGAGGGAACGACCCACGCGTCTGGGACGCAGGGCGATACCGCGACGCTGGTATTTGAAGGTGCGTCTGCTCAATCTTTCTGGCAGTACTATACTAAACATCTCGAACTTAGGGACATCCATTAGTGTTTATGGGACAGTGGCGCCCAGCAGTGGGCAATCGCGACTGAACTTCTCCATCGACGGCGCCGATGCCGGTTTCTATCAGGTTCCTCAAGCGGCTACGCTCAATAACCAGCTTTTCTGGACATCCCCGAATTTCGAGGCGGCATCGCACAAGCTGGTGATTACGGTGGATCAGGACGCATCATTGTCGCCACAAGTGAATCCGTTGAATCGGACCTTCTTCCTCGACTATTTTATATACAGAACGACATCCACTGCGGGAAAGACGGTGGTAATTGACGACACTGACCCGAGTGTTACATACTCGCCAGGGTGGTCTCTGAAAGGTTCGGACGTCCGGCTCGAAAGCACGATGCACATCAGCAACAGCCAATTGGATGGAGCTTGGGCTGCAGTTGCCTTCAACGGTACGACATATTCTATCTTGCTAAATGAAACTGAAGGTGAATGTCCAGGGACTGGCATATCACTCTTTGGTTCACTCCCCACAGATAAAGATCAAGTGTTCAAGGCGTCCGTCGCGATTGACGGATCCCAATTGAGGACAATATCGAATTCCCAAAACCAGACCCCGCTCTTTGACTCCGGTGCCCTACCCGCTGGCCCCCATACCATCAACGTCACTGTTCTTGACGGCCGTTCTCTGATAATTGACTACTTCCTCGTCAAAAATAACTTGGGAATACTTCTGGGACACCCACCCCGAGCAGCCCGATCGCCTCTGGCGTCCCTACGCAAACCGGCGCCCCTGGGGCTCCGGTGGTGTCGAAAACATCCAATATCGCTCCAATAGTCGGCGGTGCCATCGGGGGTCTTGTAATCCTTGCGCTGATATCGATCTTGGTATTGATACGGAGACGCAGAGCCCGCACTCGTCGCAGTAGGTTTATTTTCTCGAAGAACAAATCCTTCAGTTAACAATCATGCTTCCAGATCACGCCGCCATTATCTCCATACTACCTCGATGGATGGGAGACAATGAGGAACCAACCACAATCCCACGTCCTTTCCAGCCATCGCTGCACGAGGAGGAAGCGGAGCTTCCTCCTCCGTATAGGTTAAAGGATTCTCTTGTCGTCGGTCAGTGAATTCGTGTATCTGTGCGGCTGACCGCGGACGGTGGCCCTCTAATTATATACCTGCCCTGACCGCATTAGACATTGCTTTGAGTTCACGGTTAGTTTAGGCCAATGCCGCTTGTGTTTTCCCATCCTTTCTTCAGTTTTCATAGACACTATTCTTATCCACACTTTCACGGACGCGCCGCTATCTGCGCTTTTATGGGGGAATTTCGACCTGCGAAAAATGTCAGCCATTTTTCAGGTCGGTCCTGAAATATGTTGTCCACGCCCTACTCCGGTTTGACGTTTGCAAACTCTGTGTCGAATCCCGAGGCCCAATTCTAGATAATTATCCCTGAGGAGGTCTACGGTGGACACGGCGTACTAAATCACTCATCATCGTCTTCTTCTTCAACAGCCGAGTCCTCAGCATCAACATCCCCGTCATCTACCGAGTCCTCAAAATCATCGTCGTCCTTCGAAGTCATACTGGGAGGCTCCCACACGTCTTCGTCGACATGCGCGTACAAACAGGGGCTCAGACAAGGGCTCAGAGGCCCGGCGGCCCCGAGCGCCCATCCAGTCCACAAGTGACCATAATCACAAGAAACCGAGAGAGTCCGATAGCAGGATACGATACATACCTGAAAAAAGGGAGTGAGCAGAAATTAGTGGGTAACGCTATGTAACGTAACGTCATTGTTGCCATTAGGGTTGTTCACATCCACCCTTTTTCACACCTCCGTTTGTTCCGCCATGCTCGCGTAGGTCAGTTGGTTTTGAATTAAACACCCTCAGACTCTTCCAAAGCGGATTGCAGAGATCTGCTATAATATCATCTGGACCGACGAATTTTCCATGAAGGTTAACAAATATAACGACCTTTCGTCACTCTCATGGCGGACTGACAAACTTTCCACAAATTAAAAAGCTGTGACGAAGTTTCTCCGAAATAGCCGACCTGACGAAGTGACGAGGGTGGTGCGGACTCTTTCCACACCGACGACGCATCTTTCGCTCCGCGTTCGTTGCAACCTACGTAGTCCACGCACTCTATCCGCATTTCCCCCAACTATTGCTGCCCCAGTCTATGCGTCAATGTCCGTAGGACATTCTCACCCGACGATAACTAGTGTTTTTCCGGCTTTGCCCTCGGGCCAAAAGGCCATAGCATCCATAGCCTTTTAGCTCGGTTTTGGCTTTTTCTGGCTTTGGGCCAAAGCCATGGCTTGAGCCGGGCCAAGCCAAGGCCAGGCCAAAGCCAACAGTTTGGCCGTGCCCTGGCTCGAGATTTTCCGAAGCCCGAGCTCAGCCAAAACCCAGAAAAACGCTAACGGCGACACTGCGTCCCGCGCGCAAGTCGCCCCTTCAGTTGGCGCCAAACAAACACTGCGTCGTTGAATCCCCGCGGAGGCACGGACTCGAGGCTCCTCTGCCTGTATCATGGTGCCGTTTCACGCGTGGGGTGCTTCGTAGCGCTGCACGGCACGCTACAGCCTACAGATAATAGCTCTGACACACATCCTCATGGTGCCGTGCCTTCCTTGTTCTCACCACGCGCCACCCGCAAGTCACGCAGGCTTGCGTCCTTCCGAATCCTGCGTCCTGCATCTCTAACTTACAGGATCGGTAGTTGTGGTTCGCGAGGGTGGATGCATTCTCGGTGCCATTGAAGAATTCCTCCAGTTTTCCTGAGAGCCATTCGATATGGTGAGTTAATTCCGGTATATCGGGCCCTCGGCTTGATCTGTCTCACTGTCTGACATTAACTCGGATATTGATACCAAATAAATATTCAAGCCCAAGATTGATTAATGCTAAGTGTACCGTGCGGTGAGTTTCAAGGTCAAAGATTCATTGGGCTCCCCGAATCAAACTTAAGCTGGCGTTTCAGGTGAAGATCGAAATTGCCCTGCACCATCGCCACGTACGCGACAAGTTCCAGACTCCTGGTGATTGCCGCTGAGGCCTCTCTTTAAAGGCGTGGCCCGAGCGAGTCCGGTCAAATGGCTGTCTTCTCTCTCTCTCCTTCCATACTTCCGTTCGTTGAGGCCATGCCTTGGACACTTTGCGCTCTCTTCCAGTTCCCTCCGCGTTTATCTTTACGGAGACGGCGTACCAATCCTGTCACGAAAGAGCGAGATTCCAGTGGACAGGAGTCAGATCTCTTACACAGTGCACAATTAACCGAAAAAACTCTCCACGAGGACACATACATTCCAGAGACACCTCATACCGGGCGTAATGTCCTGAAATTTGCCCTGAGCACGCTGAGCTCCGTTTCCAGCAATATCCCGTTCGGTTCGGTGCTGAGCAGCGTCATTGACCCTCTCATGGACATCATCAATCGCATCGAAGTGCGCGTAGTCACTGTTATTCCCACAACTAGAACTTATGTAGATTCCAGCAAACGTCGATCAACACACACGGTCTCGTTGAATTGGCTGCACGAATCGAGCTTCTTTCGCCTCTCGTTTCGGAAATGGCCAGGGATAGGGCGCAACAGGGTCGAGTTATTGTTGAAGCTCTCCAACGGTGAGCAACCCATCTCCTGTGATACCCGACTTGACGGGCGCAGAGAATTACAAAATATAACTAAGGAACTAGACCATGCCCACTCTCAAGGAAAACTGGAGGAATTCTTCAACGCACCGATAATGCATCCACCCTCGCGAACCACAACAAACATCTCGCC
>JARIHO010000166.1:0-57592 GCA_029282495.1 Mycena albidolilacea
ATAAATAAAATCTGCCATGCACCTGGGCCCGTTTTCGACCCTTTTCATGCCGAGCGGTTATCGTTACGGCCGGAATTTTGTTTCTTCCAGTTGCCTTCTTTACATTGAACTCCTTCTTTTGCCGTAGCTCCTTGCTTTCGAGATGTTCATCTGCATTCTTCCTAGGACGGGTGTTGAATCAGAATCAGTGTTGCTATTTTACGTTGCCTATTTTTGATTCACCCGAGTAATCCTTTTCTTCCCGAATATCTGTTGGCTGTATCAATTAGGTATTGTATCACCGCCGTGCAGTTTGAAGGAAATTTCCAACCGTGCTGCTTTCGGCCGCCGCGTGTCCGAGGAGACCTATTCCTGGCGACGTAAGTTCCACCTTTGCGAATTCACAGATTTGCTCAGCTCGAGGTAGTGGACATTCAAAATAGCTATGAAGCGCGATTCCACAGTAGCGGATAATTTCGTTTAACTCGACAGTCACGGGTCATGGTCGCCTTTTTTTATTGGGGCAATAATTTTTCCTCAATTGATCAGATTTTTGGGGTCCCCAGAAATTCGAAGTCGCTGTCGAATTGATCAAAATTATACGGTACAAATACGGTAGACTTGTAGACAGAATATCGAAAATCCCAGTACAAGAAGGTGTTGTGTGTGCTGGGCCTGAGGGTCTAGTCGTCTCCCTGGGATTGTAATCTCACGTACAAAAACTTGATGCCGGGGAAAAATATATTACATACTTACACCAACAAAGGCAAGTTTGATGGTGTCACATCTGTGACCCAATTTTAGCCGAACAAAGGAAACATCTTGTCTTTTGGCTCGACGTCCACGTTACCCTACGGTGAGTTTGTTTGCACTCGCTACCGCTATCGAGCAACGGGCGCGTCTCCGCTACGCGATCCTCTTCGGGGTCGGCTTCGGTGGCCCACACCCAGCCCATTGGGGTCAAGGACGTGCCACTCGCCAGTTCCTATGAAGGACGCTGCAGGACCGTGCGCTGGATCTGACCATAGGTCCTATGGTGGAAATGCATGCTTTCACTGGATCTCGGCAAGTGTGCATGTACTTGGTCTCCTTCCTTCTTTCTTTTCGTTTTTCTTCCAAGCGCACGTGGCTAATGTACCCCCTTCACTGGGGACGCAGGGCAACGGGACAGGCCACAAGACATGCAGGGTGCCACCCCCGCATTTTCGCCCATTCGTACGACTCGTAGCGGCGCGCAATTCTCACCCAATGAGCTCGACTCCCTCACTCTTAATGGCGTCACGTTTGGGGTGATACACACCAACGTATCCCTAGATCGACTCCTACAAGAGGCTCTGGTAGCTACCGATAAACGTGCCGCAGACCTCGACAGCGGCGGCCTAGTCGGCGGCGAGGATGAGGATGAGTGGGAGGACGAGGTAGACCTTGAATCGCGACCCCCCACCCCACTCTCCGACATCCCATCGCCGCTTTCCTCCCTTCCCTCTTCCCCATCTGCGTCTCATCCGCCCACACCCACACCGTCCTCAGCATCCGTGCCTCGACTGCCCACCCCGACACCGTCCCCAATCACAATGGCCTCCTCTCGGGCACCGACCGCCACCGCCGGCAACATCGAAAAACAGCGCAAGAAGGACCGGGCTGCTACTCGTCGCCACGCCCGGCGTCAACAGAAGGCTTCTGCTGCTCCTTATGCCCGCGTTCCGAAGCCGCGTGGGCAGGGGTATCGTGAACAATCTCCGCACACCGCGGACTTTGATGCTTCCGAGCTACCGAGGTCGAGCGGAGGGGCATGGGTGGGGCGGCGTTCCAAGGGAACCCGTCGACATTACTTTACCCCGGCCGAGCTAGATGAAATGGGATGTGCATATATAGAATGGAACGGCAAGTATGTCCTTCCCGTTCCTCCCACTTTTTTCACCCCTCGCTCCTCATCACATATACTGATCTGGCCACAGGGACCCAAGGCTTATTGTCGATTCCGAGGGGCGTATCATCGCTATCCTCCTCGGGCAGCCGGACGACCCCGATTGGGAGAATGTGGTCAAGGAGGCAGCAAAAGCGCTCAGGCGCGCGCGTTGCAGCGTGAGGCGGGCTGGGGTATGGTTCCCAGGGTCTTCACATCGTCGCGGAACGTACTACAGCATAACGGCTGGTGCTTCCTTCGGTGGCGGCCAGAGGGTGCGTACTCATCTTATGTCGCCCTGTTCAACTCATGAATTTATTCACACAGCGGCCCGGCAACCTACGCAATTCACGGAAGACGCGCAAAATCCTGCGTAAGCTCCCTTGTAATCCCTACATCCGCCGGATCGTAGGCTTCCAATCATGTAAGTTTCGGTCGCACTCATGACCATTGCCATTTTAACAATTGTTTTAGCGGGGTTTGCCCTGTATGCACCCAAACTCTACAGATATTATTGCCGCGTTTTGAAGGGTCTATTCGAACATCACCCCGACCTCCTCCACCTTTTCACCAATTCAATCTTTCCGTCGGTCACATTCAACTGTGGGCCGGACGCTTTCACATTTGATCACTGTGATTTCCTCAACCTCAGCCACGGCCTTTGCGGCGTCACATCCGGTGGGAAATACGATCACAAGCGAGGCGGCCATCTGTATCTCAAGCAGCTGCACCTTGTGATTGAATTTCCCAGTGGTGCGTCAATGCTTATACCCTCCGGCTGTGTTGACCACGGCAATACGCCCATTCAACCCGACGAAACCCGCCACTCCATCACACAGTACGCCGCTGGCGGGCTCTTTCGCTGGGCAGCATACGGCTACAAATCAGCCAAAGATCTTTTGGCGAAGGCGGGCGGAAAGGCGATGAAGGACGCGTTCGACGGTGCTCCTGGGTCCAGGTGGGAATGGGCGTTGGGTTTGTTCTCCAAGCTTGATGAGTTGGAGGCCGATCGCACCACGGCTTTCGCCTCGCCTGTCTAATACTTAAGTACCTATACCTATCCTGTGATGCGGACTATCGAATTCATACATAAGCCCTTACAAAATTCTCTGTGCGAGCTCAGCAGGGACCAAGCGAGGGAGTTAAGTGCGTACCCGCGAACTCCCTTTGCGCAACGCTGGGGTGGCCGCAAGTACGAGCAGCCGCGCGCTTGGGGTCTTATGCGCACGAGCTGTATGCGATGTCAGCGGTAGTACCTCGCACATCGATACGTGTCTGTTGGAACAGCATACGCCGCAGCGGCGTCTCGCTGCTGTTCGGCGTAGCAGCAAGTAGCACCTTTGAATAAATTAGGAAGAAAAGAGAAAGAAAGGTTACATTGATAGTTACGCCTGCACGAAGTTATCGCGTCATTCGTACATGTCTTGCACAGCACTTGCTGCGTTCCCGAAACTTGCGAACCCGGGCGTCAAGACGTGGAGGACGCGTCTTCACGATGAGGTTGTACAGCGAGTCGCTGGCACCAGTGTTGTCGGAGGTAGTGGCGCGCGTGATGTCGGGGACGACGCCGAACGAGACTAAGAACCACGTAGAGCATTCCAAGCCGCACACTATCTACCCAATCCTGGAATTTGGCGCCAATACAGGATTAGATAGCTAGCGACTTCGCGCTGCTGAGGAGCGTGTTCAAGGAGGTTTGCACGGCAGTGGTGCAGGAGTTGGGCTTGAAACCGAACGCTGGATGGGGTGGATCGTCTGCAATGGGCTCGGAATGAGCGACCAAAATTTCGATAAGAGAGAGGATAAAAGTCTCGAGGGCAGGATGAGAAGAGAGACGGCTTGTTCGTGAGGGAAAAAGAAGAGAGAGGAGTCCCACGAAATTCTATTCTCGTCAGAGGGCACAAGGCTAGGTAGGATATGAACGGGTGGTTTGGGGGGGAAGCGCCTGCGCCTGCGCTCGCTCGCAGGTAGCAGCTCCTCCTCGCGTCTCGAAGATGATTTGACGAGCAGCGCTGGCGCTCCGTACACCGCGCCTCCCCTCCGCCTCCCTCTTCCCCACCTCCGCCTTCTCCGCCCCAACCCGCTAGACGAGACAAATGCGATCCGCACGCGTTCCCGTTCCCGTTCCCGCGCCGCTTTCGAAGAGCAACTCGGCCGTTTCCACGCTTTGGTGGCGCAGAACGAGCCTGCCTCGCCGTCGGACGGCAGTGCGGCTCTAATCTGAGCGCGTGGAGACGCGCGCCGGGACAGCGCGCGCAACCCAAAATACAGCGCACGCACTAAAAACGAAACACGAGACGAAGGGCAAAGAGAAGAAAAGAAAAGAAACGCGATAAACGTGGCTAAGTCGCGAGCCGAAAGCGACACGTCACGACTGTCGATTCGTCCGCAAGCCTCGTGCCTCGCGCCAGCCTTGTCTCGGAGCTCCCCACCCTCATTCCAAAAAAGAAAAACCAATGGCCGAAAGAAAAGAAGGCAAATTAAAAAAGGAGCACGAGAAGAACAAGAACAAGGAAAGACCCACGAGAATAGCACCGGTGAGAACCAGCCGCACGATCGCAAGCGCCAACCACGCGTCCTACGGCTGCGGCGCGCAACCGGAATGTGACCGTATTGGCCAGACCACGTCAAGATAAACAGCACATAAAAGACGGGATCATTGCTCAACGGAGAAGATCAAGTTGGAGCTCGCGGAAGCGCTCGACGAAACGAAAGTACGCGAAAGAAGAACACAATTTGGATCGTCTCCGGAGCTCTATAGATGGTGTCTCAGATGGCGATGACTCGAAGGAATGCGAAGCCTCACAAGCCGGCAAAAACCTGGCGAGTGTTCGTCCCAGAAAGATATCGAGGGTACTTTTTCTCACTCTCCACTTGACAGAGAGCATGTCGGACAAGCAGCAAAGCAAATCCAGGTCTGAAGAACACCCATGCCGTAGAGTATTGTCTCGAGGAAAAGAGAGACGAGCCAAATGGCATAGGTCGAGTCGAGTGGTGGGGCCATGTAGAGGGTGTGGAGTTGGTGCTGAACAGAAGAGAAAGACGACGCCGAGCCAGTCCTGAGGGCCACCGAGATATAAAATACTAGTAGGTCTTGCCCTCCTATGATGCATACCCTGGGTTGTTTTCCTCTCCGGACGTAACCGCGGTTGAAACGCTGTGGGAGGACGAGGAGGTCAGAGAGTCCGTGTGAATGCCATTGCACCACGCACTTAGACCGATAACGCCTTCATTTGTACTCAGCCTGAGCGAGAATACGGACAAAATAAGCCATGACCGACTACCGAATCGAACGGGGCTCCGCCCAGCCAAAAGGGCGACAAAGACCACTCGCGGGCGCGCTCGGTGCTACAGGTCCTATCTTGCCCACTTGTGGTGCGTACTGCGAAGATGATGCAGCTCAGTGAACTCGTTTGTGTGCATGTCCTACATACGCAAACATACCGATCGAAACCTGTGTTTGGGCCAAGAAAACGAAAGGGGATGCAGAATAGATGGAACAAGAGGCGTCTATTACCTGGCCCCGAGGTAAATGGGGGCTCCGATTAGCCTGGGTTTTCAAGCGCGAGAGGGTGGATGCGCCCAGTGCTCCAGGTCTTCTCATCTTCCCGTCATCTGGTGTGTACTGGATTGGCTCGAGTATATTGAGATTGATTCGAGATCGGTGTGGGAAAGGCAGAAGGCAGGTAGGTTCGTCAGAAGTGACCAAAGAGATTCGGGCGAGCAGGAGATTGAGCTCGAGTGACGACGGGCAGGGTCGATCGGAATAACCATCATATTCGAACGAGGAAAGGTAGGCGCCTCGAGATGATCGAATGTGAGCGGGGCAGATGTCGTAGGTGCGGCGCAGACGGTGGGTGGGCAGAGGTAGAAGAAAACCGAGACGGGGGCTGACGTTATGGAGAAACGAAAACAATAGAGCTGGCGCGAAAATCGACAACGCGCCTGTCCCAGCCATTCTGGTGGTGGTGGCTAAGGCCAAGCCGCGATGCCGAGAGGTCACATCAGGTCACGCTTACGTCGCACTCTGTTGTCACGGTTAGCCGACACCATCACTTGCGTCTCTGCGCGACAGTCTCTTGTTCTTGGATGGCTAAAATATGCAGCTGAAGTCGTCTCAGCAAATGCAGCAACTGCAGCTCAAATTTTCGAGCCTCTGAGGCTACGCGCCAAGGTGCCGCTGCCGTCGCTGCCGCGACATCTCATTAAACTCAGCGGACACCTCTGGATATATTACGCACCAGATCTTCGAAGTTTGCTTTGGTATCACAAGACCTCAAAAACTGTCTAGCGCCATTCAGTCGGCGCCGCCAATGCTCGTCCCTCGCTAACTATTCGTCTCTGCTTGCACGACGTCAGCCCCTGCAACTGCCGAAGCCCCACCCGTTTTTCCCCACCTGTTGGCTCGGCCTTATCCTGGTTGCTCGAACCCAAATAACCCTTACCTGTCTTCCCTCCAACATCCGGCTATCTATCTCATCCCAGAATGTGGCACCACATTCTGGGATTAGTCAGCTAGGGCGGGTAGATGTACGCGTCTCTCTCCGCCCCCAAACCCTCTCGCTAACGCGCACCCTGCCAGGTACGCTCCCCGCCGCCACATTACCAGTACCATCCGCACCCCGGGCTCTATGGATGCGTGATCCATCCATTTCATTCATTCGTTTTGTATTCTCTTCTGTCGAGCTGGTGAGACCACAAACCTTTTGCGTTCAGGCTCCCCGATTTATCCCTGGCCGGTAGTAATCGAAAAACAATACCACGCAGCGAGACGGGAGTGCAACAACTAGCCCGATTGGACATCGTACGCGGTATTCGGTCTGACTCCGGTGTCGTCGCTGCGCATTCCATCAGTGTACGCTCCTCGCCCTTCGTCGCTTACGATACTTTTATGTCCGTGATAGTAATTGGGTTCCATTATTTTATGACTGGTCGCCGCTGAATGAATTACCTTGCACCCTGCAGGGTCTCAGAATGTGCCTCATGCGTGGGTGGTCGTACCCATATGGCATACCCCCACCGATTTATTCTAGAAGAACTTGTCACGCACCGGGCAACAGTCGTTCTTCGAGTTTCGTAGGTCACTCAATGGCGGCTCTTCGAGTTGAGATCAATAAGTTGGCAATGGATCGAGGTATGCATATACTGATGAGTCCTTTGCATCCCCGTTTTCCCCCTGAATTCACACACGTATCTCAAGACGCCGCTGCCAGTCACTTTTGCAAGTCCCGACTGCGCACAGTGCTAGGAATAGGCTACATATGACAGGGGGGGGGGGGGGGTATCGTATGTAGCGTATTCCTAGTCTCCTCGGGCGGTGCAGGTTCGAGACCATCGAGGTGCGGTGCGCGTTGGGTTGGATCCCGATGCGTCGAAGTCAGTAGGATTAAAAAAACCGCATACACGAGCTCACCACGTGGATCAGGCGGCAGAGATAGCGCTCCGATCCTACATATTCCTTGCATCTCGCGAAAATGCATGGGATGAGAACTTGACATACCATCGGGCAATGAAATGCAAACGTACGCTCCAGTAGCTACATAGGCGAAGTCAAGCCAAGACTGTAGGCTTCAACCCTTCGAGGAGGAGCCGTTGGGCGAGAAATATAGCTTCGATGGTTCACGTTCAAGTCAGTAAAGCGCAACGGTTTGAATAAGGGTCAAGGTTAAGCTCACCGTGGCAAACATCGCGTCGTCCGAGTATATTCACGGCGATCCGGAGCATATGGGCGAGAAGGAAGAGACTGGAGGCAAGTTAGTAGATATCCGATGGTATTGTGAAACCGGCGTAAGGCTCCTCGAGGCATAGAATCGCAATCTGGAATGGGACTACCGGTTAGTAATTGAACGAAGCGACGCACATGGGAAGAAACCCGCAAACGGTTCAAGTTTGGAGTCGGGGATATTGCGCTGAATAAATGCGTCAGTGAATGAGGGGCAAGATTACATGCTGGATATGGCTTCGGTTGCGGCCTTTCAAACGAGAAACAAGCGTGATACAACGCGGGAGGGCAAGTGGACGAACGCACCGTCAAGGTGTGAGCGGTTCCAGGCAAAGCTGTGTGCAGATCCAACGCACCATGAAAAGCGTCTTCCAGCCAAATCTCGGCCGCACAAACTAGAATCGATTTTGGTAGCATCTACAGAAAGTAAAATCAAGTCGGCATCATAGATTCAAAGTCAGAAAAGATTCGAAGGAAACGCACCAATGTCCATATCCAAGCGCTCGAGAGAATTGGGTGGGTAGGACGGTTAACTATGCAAAGTTTACGTCGGGCCACGGTAAAGTAAAGGTGCGTGCGCACCCGAGACGCAGCACAAGGGCGGGCCAACTTTGACAACGAAACTTATGGGAGACAATTGAAACTTAATAAGAATTGAAGGGGCTAGAAGATGAACAAAATAAAACGAACCAATGCATAGGGCCATTTAACAGCCCTTCGCGACACAGAAGCATTCTGGATAACTCAATGCTCCTGCGACGACCGCCGTCGACAGCACGAAGGCATCCAGGGAAACGACCGTTGACAACGAATATAGGTAAGCAAGTATATTGAAGGTGGATTGATACATGAATCGGGGGCGACGATGTATGTCCGTCCACGAGAGAAACGGGAGTCCGAATCGATGGCGGTGGATATTATGGAGACACGTGGAAGGAGGACGGGCGAGGACGCCCTCACGGAGTTGTACGTGGATACGCGGATACTGGGATTCCTCGTTGGCCAACGAAAGGCAGGAAAGTAAAATCGTTGCGTGCGATGTGCTCTGGGAACCAGACGGGGAAAGTGAGTGAGGGCGCGTGAGGGAGGGTGAGGGTGAGTGCGACGAAAATGGAACCGCACCGCACCCGGAATGGATGCATGGATGCGTGGAGGAGGGGAGCGAGCGGGAAGACATCGCGGGAAACGGAGGATGGATAGGCGACGAGGCGACGAGCAGAGAATTACAATGAGGAGGGAATGGTGGTGGAAGAGATGAGGACTCAAACCGGTGTGACGAGAGAGTGCAAGAGGAAGGGGTAGGTGAAAGCAACAATAAGAATTGCAGACTGAAGAGGGAGCTGGACAGCGCGTACTGCGTCGGCGAATGGGGCGGGAACAGGCCGGTGGAAGAGAGAACGATCCACAGCCGCGGCTGAGGGAGTAGGGAAGTACATTGCGACGCACGTCGGGAGGCGCCCGAGCTGCGGTGGCGCCCACAAATCCCGAATCGGCATACCGTGGAGAACGCGCGGCCACGCCATGAAAGTAGCCAGCCCCACGTCTTCCTGGAAATCAGACAGAGAGAGCGAAACAAAAGCCCTGTTGAGGTGGATACTGGAGGCACGACGGGAACGCGGGAGCGGATGGCGGACAAATCAAGTCCTAGCAGTGAAAAGGGTTACCAAGAGAAGAGAAATCAGGGATGAAGAAGGCGTACTGGCTTTAAACCCTGACACGGTTGGTTCAGATTTCACGATTTCGGCCAATCAATCGATTCCGGTCTTCAAGTTGAACGGGAAGCCTTGTTGTTATGCCTAAGGCTTACCGTTCAACTTAGTCATGCATAACCGGGGTTGAACGGTAGCGTGCATACCATTCGAAATTGCAGTTGGATAACATCTGGGTTCCTGAATGTCAACGCCCTTCTAGCCCCTCAACACAGAAAGACGTCTAGGGAACTCACCGAAGTCCAGAATATGCCCAAATATATTCGCGCCACTCCTACGGGGTCCTACAGACAGAGGAAATGAGAAGTAGCGCACTGCCAAATATATCAATATCCTTCATTGCCCAATTCCGTAAGGACTCGTCCTGAGTATTTCCTTTCGAATCCCTGCAGACGGTCGAATTCAGGATTGAGCAAGGCGACGTTGGGCGCACACGCGCGCTGATGTCTTTCGCCAACAGTTAATCTTCTGAGTCATTCTGCGCCAACGAGTAATGCTCTTGTGACTCCCGCACGGTAACACGCACAATTACACATGTAAAGGAATAATGCGACTGCGCTTCGCCCGGACCTTGTTTACACCTCTACATAATTTCCCGGCGCTGGACTGAGAACACATCAGTATGACTTGGACGAGAAGAGGAAGATGCGATCATTACCCTGTCGCGACCGAACAAGTAACTTGATGAAGCCACTTCTCAAAGAATTCGCTGCGATCGACAAAATCCACCGCGCGCACTGCGTCATGCGTGAGGACATCTGAGTCCGTCGTGTCACTTTGATCGTCTTTGTCGAGCCCCGGCAAATCCGCAACAGCGCGCCCAAAAGTACCGCCGGACGGGGACGGGCCTGCAGCAGCGGCGTCGCTGGGAAAGAAACGAGTAGAACGAGCGAACTTGGGGGCCGGCGATCCCCTGTCTCGATCACCCGAGTGGCTACCCTGTCTATCGTCGCGACGGTCCACGTAAGGATCAAGACGCCATTCCGGCGGCGGCGTAGTCTGCTTTATCAGATTCCAGATCAAAATGACTGTAGATATATCGTTGTGTCCCTTCCAGTAGGTGGTAAGAAGACCCAAACCACCAGCTTCGAGTTTAGGCCCGGCGTTGGCGATGACGAAGAAGGGATTGATGTGGGATTGAACGATGGGGGGGCTGTTATCAGTCGAGGGAAATATTCGGTCATAGGCAGGTTCAGAGCTTAACACGCCTTCGTAAGGGATGATTGATCTGTAGTAAAGAGTACCCACTCTTTGTGGGAGGATCGTCGGAACACGCCAATGTTGTCATGACGCAACTGGAGGGGGATGATGCGGTACTCGAATTTGGCGCGTAGGAAGAGCTGGGGCATTTTGAAGATCGGAAGAAAAAAGGGAGGGGAGCGACGTACCCGTTTATACGTCATGCCTGGCCGTTGTAGCAGATAGTCCTTGATTTTGTTCAGGGTATCGGAATCCGGAAGGAAGAACCACCCGTTGTTATCAAAAGATTTGTGGAGATCGGCTCTGACTGCGCGCAAGAAATTCACGAATAACCCACTGAATGACTAAACCGCTCACTGTAGGCCAGATTGCGCGTTGTGTCGATATGCAACTGCCTGTACCGTAGGCCAAACGAGAACTCGAGTTTCCATAGCTAAAATTTTCAGGTATTAGCAAGAGATACTCGGGATAGAAATGAGTGTACCATTGGAGATGGAGTGGAGCGAGGCACGAGATGGGCCGCCTCAATGCTGACTTCAGGACCGAATTCGCGCGTGATGATACAAACACGTCCGCCAGAAACAGTGGTAAGTTTTTTCTTGGCGGGCGCACCAACAGCAGAAACCTGGGAACGGCCCTCTGGAGTCTGGTACAGCCCGCGACGATTTGACGGGGCCTTTTGAGACGGAGGCCTTTGAGATGGAGTGTACGAGCTATCGCTGGACGATAAGCTTTCTCGGCCACTCAAGGAGAAGGCGTCGCGACCGCTCAAGGAGAAAACCTCGTCGTCCGGGATGGTGGGAGGCATAAGAGAAGCGTGACTGTGACAGGTGAGTCACCAGCGCTTACTGACCACCACCACCATCGCCATGCCGGACCCGCTAGTGGCGACGGGCGCGACTGCCTCGACGGGGACGATAACCTGAAGAACGGAGACTGCAATCAGCGCGACAGGGACATTGCACATGACGGCGGGGACGCCGTGCGACGTGGTTAAAGGGCAAGACGCTCCGCTCCCATTCGTGGGCTGCGGCCACCGGTGCCTCCTGACTCCTGAGGTCATCCGGTACGTGCAGTCTCAAATTACCTCGTTTTTCTGGCCCCCTTTTTCGCCGTATGGGCTTGGTTCTGGGGTTAGCTGCTGTGGCTCTGGCGGCAGCGCTGGGACGGCCACAATGCGGGGAGCTACTCTCTGCGCGGTGGGGCGTTCCTCTGTGGCGAGCGAAGCTGGGCGAACGCGATGGGTGGTAGCAGGTTATGGGTTCGCCTCTCTGCGATCCATCGCGAACGACTAGTCGCAGCATACCGAGCGGACGATCCATCGCTACGATCCCCTCTCTCGCATAACCTAACACCTCCTCCTCCTCCCCTCCCCTCTCGCGCATACACCTCTAACACCCACCTCGCAGAAAACACACTGGCGAGCGTTCCTTCATCTCGCGCCTCGGCAACCTGCGCCAGCACGCGCAAACCGTGCACGCGGACAAGGCGGACCAGAGCGAGACGATGATGCCCCACCACCTGTGCCCACGCCGATGCGCCCCCGCCCGCATCCGCGCCGCCACGCCTGTCCTATCCCGGCTCGCCGCTGACTCCGCGGCGCGGCGGGCGCGTCTCTCCCCGTCCCCACGCCGCTGCTGTGACCTCTCGCCGTGCGCCGCCCATCCTGGCCTGTCCCCCCCCCCCCACGCCGGCCGCCCCTTCCACGCTCACGCCGCTCCTTCCCTAAAAGCTGCGTCCGCATCGCCCGCCCTTGCGCCCCCGCCCGCGTCCGCGCTGCCACGCCCGTTCTGTTCCGCCTCGGCCTCATGCGCCGCCGGCACCTCCCTCCACGTTCCCTGTTCTTGGCGCCGTCTCTGTTGTGCCGGGCTCCTCCTGCAGGAGCTCCCCCGTACCGCGCCCTCCCTCCACCTTGGCACTGCCCTGGGTCTACCGCGTCGGCGCCGCCAGCCATACCCGCATGTCCTGCGTGCCCCGCCCAATCCGCAGGTGTCCTCCTGCTCGATGCCGTTCCTGCCGCTGCCACCCGCCCCGTTTCCGCTCGCTTGCCCCTCGCACAGGTTCCGCTGCGCGGCCGATGCCGTCCTGTCCTTCAAAAGCCCCGGGCCCCGTAGCCACTGCGCTTGGCGCTGCTACACCTCCGCGCCTCCCTTCCTTCGCCACACCTCCCGTGTCGCCCGCCCCACGTCTCGTCCTCGGTCCCCCGTGCATCTGCCTCGTACGGCGTGTTACGGCCTCGTACGCCCCCTCGTACAACGTCGCCGCGGTACACTCACCACACGATGCGTATCTACACGCACCTTGCTCGTTCTCCTCTGCCGCGCTACCCAGGGCCGCCCCACGCGCGTCCATCTTGTCTCCGCCGACGTGGGCCACGTCCCAGTTACACGCGTCGCCCGCACCGCCTCTGCACCGTCTCCATCGCGCATCTCTTTGCTACAGTCCTCGTTGCACTCGTGCCCGCGCGTGCGCCGCATCCACCCTCTACACATCGGTTGATTCGCTAAACTCCGCCATTATACATCCCTTTCCTTACCCCTTCCGACTGACGTACCTCTACGTACCTACTGTTTCTTGCTGTTTTTTGTTATCACGACAATAGATCGTTTTATGGGTTACCATTTTCATTCGTAGAGAACCAAGCCAACAGCATGTGGTAGTGAGTTCTTGAAACACTGTGGATGTCCAGGCATGGGCGGCTCTTCAAACCCACTGAAATGAAATGCGTAGATTCAAGTCTGCTTTTTTGCGTCTAAATTATAGACCGGCACCGCAGTCCCTCTCCGCTCTGCCTCTTCAAAAGACGCAGGTCGACTAGGTACGGATGTTCGTATCTTTCGCTCCGCTTGCCTTCCGTTCACGAATCAGCACAGATGGGCACATGCGGGCCATTCAGATGCTCAAGAACCCCACACCACGTACAATATGTTCATAAAACAGTATAAAGTTAGCAGTATCCCCTGAATCCCCGGCTACCCTCAATTTTTCGACGGGATGCTTGCTCGCGTTTTGCGCGGTGGCCTCGCAATCGGTCGCGTCCTTGCGGGAACGACAGTGAGTCGCCTTCAGCTTACTGTCTACTTATCTGCAACTAACGGTCTTATCTTTTCAGTCCTCATGACGGACCCGGTAATTGGTTACCTACCCGGCTAGAACTACATACGGACCATACGATCGGGGTGCCACCGCCGACGTCGGGCTGAAGAATGCGAATGGAAGTTCGCATCTCGGACTCGTGCGGCCTGGTACGTCGTGCTTCGTTCGCGCTTCGACTAACGGCTCACCGTTTCTGTAGGTGTGACTGTCTACCCGGTATGTTGTGTTCGACCTTTTAATCGACCGTGCTGACTGTGACTTCAGGACTGGTTCCTCCCGAACGTCCAAGAGTCAGCACCATTTTCACTACTTCTTGTTGCACGTCCACGATGAATCTAGCTATATTCACCCCTTACTTGGGTACCCAAGTAAGATCATTCCCCATTCGGCTGCTCCGGAAATGCCTTACCGCTGGGGGCTCAACCTCAGTGCTCAATGTCAAGGCACCCTATAAATCTGCCGCTCCGTTTTGTGGTACAAAATGCATGGCTGTGTCCTGGCATAGCCACCAGTAGCTGGCTATATGTGTGGCTAATTTGGGTACCCAAATGAACTAACTATATGTGTAGTGCAGGAGACTATTCGAGCGGGTACCAGTCTGTACTGTGATTTGGCGGCTTCTTGACAGAATGTACCGCTCCCATCGGGCAAGCGGTTTAAATCTGGGCCGGAATCCTGTGCTCCGTGGAAGTTTTGACCGGGAGAAGATCTTCGCGAGACGTAGAGGTGTGACGGGAGCGGATGCACTAAGAGTCTATCGAGCAAGGTACGATTCAGAGTTTTCATATAGACTGTCTGTTTCTGAGAAACCAGGAGAAGGACGGCTTGAATCACATTCCGACAACCACCCTAAACCTTGCTCGATGAAGTCCGGGAACATTACGACGTGGATTGGATCGGGAGCGCATCTCTCTGACGATGGCGGAAACTGATCCCCCAGTGGGGGTACTAGGATCAGAAAGCAACCATGTGAACGACTCGAATGTTCCCTTTTTGCTTTTTGATCCATTTCCAAGACGTGCGCTCATAAACCCCGCAGAAAAATGAACAAATTGCACCCGGGACTCAATGCAGTAGGTGGTCTTCCGCAATTCAAATCCAAAGTCTCACACTAACAAAGATAGTTGCAGGAGCTTCTCTATGAGATACTTTCTCTCCTTGTTCACAGACTATTGGCGCTGACTCTGACACGGATACTACACATCAGTTCTGCACTGGAATCTTGACTCATGAGTTGCTGTAGATCGGTCCACTTTGCCCTGTGGAATATATGTGTATTCACGAGCGACCACTGGGAAAATTCGCGTCTGACACGCACAGCGATATCTATTCCCGAGATGCGTGTGTGAGTTGTGGATGCTTATTTGAGCGGCCACTGGGCAAATTCGCGTTTGATAGGCACAGCAATATCTGCTGCCGAGATGTGTATGGGAGTCGCGGATGCTGATTGCTTCGCTCAAATAGTTGATTGGCTCACAGAGTACACCGACAGTTTGGCTCCATAGTGGTCATCCCGAAATATTGCATCCGAGATTTGAACGGCAGCGAAAAACGGAAACGAAAATATTTGGCCTAGTGAAAATGAAAACTTCGAAAAATTACGTGTCGGGAATGTTCCGGTCAGTACGGCCTCAGTCAATGCCTTTAAACTTATTTCTTGGGACAGGCTTTGTTCGACATATATCTGCCCAAAGCGGCAGACCCCCGAACTCGGAGGAAGCTTCTATAAACGGAAATTATTGAATTTGCAGCGTTACCCATTTGAGGGTCGGAACACAGTAAATGCGGATGTCTAGGGGGGAGTATCCTCGGCCCAAATGAACGAGGCATATATCCAGCGAGCGGTGGCTATGCCTGGACACAGCAATCTGTTTTGTGGTATAAAACAGAGCGGCAAATGTGTAGGATGAAATGTCTGGACAGTAAAATGTGCGCTGGACTTGCTGTCGCAAGCGTTGCGACACGGCGCATGGCTGAGAAATTCTTGATCCTGGATGACATATTTCCCAAGTAAAATGGGCGCTGCACTTGCTGACGCAAGCGTTGCGACACGAGAGAAAACAGATTTTTTTTTGATCTTGGATGAAATGTCTGCAAGTGTGTACTCCCAGTAAAGTGTGCGCTGCATTCGCTGTCGCAAGTGTTGCGACACGATACAAAGCCGAGAAATTTTTGATCTTCGATGAAATGTCTGCAAGTATGTACTGCTCGTAAAATGTGCGCTGCACCCGCTGTCGCAAGCGTTGCGACACGGCACATAGCTGAGCAATATGTTGGTTCTGGATGAAATGTCGGCAAAATAAAATGTGCACTGCACCCGCTGTCGCAAGCGTTGCGACACGGTACATAGCTGAGCAATATTTTTGTTCTTGATGACATCTCACAAGTAAAATGTGCGCTTCACTCGCTGTCGCAAGCGTTGCGACAGCAGATAGCTGAGAAAAATTTGATCTTGGATGACATGTCAAATACAATTTGCGCTGCACCCGCTGTCGCAAGCATTGCGACACGGTACATAGCTGAGCAATTTTTTAGTTCTTGATGACATATTTCCCAAGTAAAATATGCACTTCACTCGCTCTCGCAAGCGTTGCAACACGGCACATAGCTGAGCAATATTTTGATTCTGGATTACAAATCTCCCAAGTATAATATGCGCTGCACCCGCTATCGCAAGCGTTGCGACACTCTCCTGCTGGTGATGACCGCACTATCTCAGCAACGGAAAAATGTGTGCTGCACTCACTATTGCAAGCCCTGCGACCCCTCTGCTGCAGCACATAGCCAGGCAATCTTTTTTCTTGGATCTCATGTCCAGCAGTTCAAATGTGGGCTGCAGCCGGTGTTGCAAGTGTTGTGACACAGCTTGGAAAACACATACATACGCAACCGCATCATGAAACCCTGCTCTAGGGTGTTGTCTCTCCCCCTACCCTAGCTATTTTGCCCATAATAACCCAAACTCAATTGGACGTGAAATTCAAGCGGGAGAGACAAGAGGCTAAATGATCTTACCCTTGTCCAATTCCTACAGCCGATTTGTTTACTGTTTTATTTGACTTTTGCCTGCTTATGATGCCACACGATGGGTCGCTGCGGTGGTTTTGACGCGGCAAATTCGAGTTATGCAGAGTCTCATTCTAGTGCAATGACACGGAGACGACCGATAGAGTAGAAAGCCGGCGCTCATGGACGGCGCAGATGCAGTGCAATAAATTCATTATATGATCATTTTGAAAAGAAAGCATTAGGATCTCCTCAAGATGCCCATGGAAGAGGGGAATGCCCGAGATGTTCGAGTTTGTGAGCAGGCAGCAGTACGTAGATATAGTTATAGCGATTCAAATTTCACAGCGTGGTGTACGTTAAGGCTGCGACTTACGCGGATTGCGCGGCGGCCAAGTTTCGATTTGATTTTTCGGGCACGAAGACGCACTGTTTGCCGGGTTTTCGTAGTGTCATTGTAATGAAAATCTTCCAGAGCTTGGGGTGATGACCTAGTTTCAACATGCGTTAGCAATCTTCGTGAGGATGGGGACGAGAAGGTTGGAAGTCCTCTGGAGTGCAATATGGAGCGCGAGCCTCCCGGTGCCTTCAACGGTGGGAGCTTTTCAATAACTTTCCGTACTTCCGCTTCCTCGACGTCCGGGCTGGGCGTCGGATCTGGATATTATTTATTAATCAAATTCACACCTTCATATCTTGAAACCCTCGGTCCCTCCGCCGTTTCTGGCTGGTGCGACTTGCCAGATGAATCAAATGCAAGATCAAAACTTTCAGCTCAAGTCGTCGTCGATTACTATTGTTTCCTTGCCTCCTCCTCAGCGTCTAGCTCCAATTGTTCTTGGAAACGTTCTAGGGGTTGATTTGTTTGATTCCCCGGCTATCTACATCGTCTTTTGTATTTTCAATTGCATTGTATGTCGACAATAGACTATTTTCTCAATCCTTCCTTGTCATGCTTCTAATTGCCGGAGCGAAGCGGCGGCTAGTCTTGTTGCATTTTGATTTTTTCACTTCAAGGGAAATTTCAGTGGGAATTGATTGTCCCACCGCAGCCCGCGTTAGGTCTCACTGATCGACATGTGACCGCATTTTAAACTTCGCCCAACTCCGCCAAGGCTATGCCTGTCAATTTTGTTTTGCAGCTCGCTTCCAGGCTCGCTTCTTTCTCGTCCTACTTCAAGACTTCTGGTCCGACTCAATGCCCGTCAACGCTTCAGCTGGTATTGACGCCGTTGAACTCCTGCTCCCGTCTCGCTTGTCCTGAAGTCCTCCGTATATCGACCTTGATGATATCGACTCCCTAGATGGTGGGTGAACGAATGCTCAGCACTGGTGCTTCTTCAACTCTACACGGCTGAATGCTCCGTTGTGGACCGAGTCCTCCTTCCTCTTTTTTTGTTCTTAATCTGGACTATGTGGAATCCTGATCCCGCACTTGGCCCTTGTCGAAAATCCTGTGTGGGCGTCTATTCACACCGCATTCTCTGCCCCCGCACCATCTGCCTGGCTTCCGGCAACATCTTCTGTTGTTTGGAGTAGAGATGCTGTGTTTCAGGTCCTGCCCTTGCGACCGTCGTGACCATGTCGCGCCAATCCATGCTGGCTTCCTCTACGAGAATACGACCACCGCCGTGCGCTACTGATCTGGATGAACGTCTCTGTGTTTCCCACAATTTTTCGTTCTCTAGCCTAGGAATTGCGCGGAACTGCGGCCTCTTACCATCGACACGACACTTGAGTCGTTTCGGAGACCTCCCGTCGTACGGCACCGCCTGGACTATTTGCGTTCCTTAGAAGCGCTGATTTGCGGTGACCATGCGGCACAGACAGATGTATCGTCACGGCGCTCTGTGTGCGTCTAAAGTAATACTTTTTATATGATGCTCGTGTGTTCTGACTGTTCTGACTGGCAACCCCTTAGCTTTTTTTACACCAGCGCTCGCCTACGCTCCGTTTCATCCTCGACTCGTCCCTTGCGCATCAGAATCTCAGGCAGTCATTGCAACGTTTCAGAATCGTCCCATTGCATTCTATCATACCCCTTTCTTCGCCTTCGGGTCGAGATTCGCTGACCGACGAACATGGTCTTGAATGCTGTTCTTGGCATTCCGATGACGATAACTGCGACTGCACAAGGGCCTGACACCTCTAAACTTGTACGCATCCCCATCTGCTGATCTCTCATCCCGTGTAGCGCCGTCTCAAGAGCTATTGCTGTTGCATAACACCGAAAGGCGTCATCAAGTCGCAAGCCCGTCCATTCTGAAATCTTTCTCACCACTGCTTGACAATGCCGTCCTTTGGGGGATAATATTTCGGTACGCCGTTCTAACGTCGTTCCCCACAATCATTGCGCCGTTGGCTGTATACAACACTTTCCCTTTCCGGTACCGATGTTGGGGAGCGTATATATACCGCTGGGTTAAACCTCGCCCACTTGGCGTTGTAGCTCCGGTTCCATCCCCTCGCCTTTCACCCGCCATGCCTCCCAAGAAAGAGGTACGGTGGAAATTGACCGTGGATGAATATGTGATTCGCAACTCTCCCGAATCATGGACGTCGCAGCTCCCAGCGTCCAGCGAAACGTCCCCCGCCGTCTGCATCCCGCCGCCTCCACCGCAGCCGAATCAAGATCTGCCTCTCCCCAGGGCTGGAGCTCTGGAATTCCACCGCTCCCTCATGCCCGCTCAGGCCCTTCAACTTGACTTCTCCTTCCCATCAGACGCCTTCCGGCGCAACCCACAGCTAACGCCGACACTGCTCAACGAGCCCGCCTGCACGCCGCCGCAATCCGTTGTGCAGCTCCGGATCTCTGCGGGGCTCTATGTGGCTGAGTTTGACGTCGAGCACACCCCACGCGGGCGGGCAGTTACCGTCGGCGACATCCTGACGGGCATTCAGGCGCACGTGCGCCAGTACGACTGCGGCAGGGCGCCGCCCGAGGCTGCCCCGTACATGCATCGCCGCATCGCGACCGTGAACGGCTACTGCCCCACCCGCGATCGCGATGGACGCAAGGAGGCGGCAACTATTGCAGCAGAACGCCAGGGGGGTGTTCGGGTTGCGGACCACTTGCTGGGGCATACTCTTTTTGCTGGCCTCAGCCCACAACTCGGCCAGCGGGAGAACTACTGGCAGGTGGAGCTCGTGATTCCAGAACGCTATGCTTAGTCGGGGGCGCAACAGCTATGTTTCTTTTCTGGTCTTTCTTCCTCTCTTTGCGACGTTCGTTAACCCTAGGACCTGATGTATCAATTTTTACCGAACCCACTATATCAATTCCCTGTGTTGTATACCCCTTTGTAATGTAACCGCTTTGTAGCCTGGCAATAATTGATTCCCACTGTACCTGGACACGCGCTTGTCTCTCTGCTCCTCCTGTGAAACTGTTTTGTTCGGACAGTATGATAAAATGTCACTGATAACGCGGCGAGGTCAAAGTTACTTTTCGTGTGAAACTCCGACGGTGATCGTATCTATAGCGTTGACTCCGACGAGAACTATTTTTAGTCTGGTGTTCAATTTGCTGCTGATAGAACTTCTTGATCATTTGCCGCCCATGCGGGCACTTAAGCACACTGCTCCGTAATCACAGCTCTTTGCGGTACAACAGGCGCGGTCCGTTTTTTTCTGTTTTGGCAAGTTCTCACGAGAACAGCTGCCCTGAGCTCAATTCTCAACTGTTTCCCCTCAAATAGGCTCATTCGATTCGGATTGAAAATTCACAGCCAATGGAATACTGCTATTTTTGATCCCTTTACATAATTCTGGAAAAACTTGGTTTTGAACAGGACACCTGTAACATTCGGAATACTGCCCCAATTGGCCTAGTTTTTGGATATGCTATACACTCGATGCGGCCCTAGACAACGGCATGTTTATTTATATCATGTGCTGAGTGATTGTGATCTAGCACACACTTTAACGAAGATATCCAGACACTGCCATAAGTAGAGCTGTTCATGGAGGTTAGTTGGCAACTTCGGCCATTTTCGCTGATTTAGCCTATTTTAATGCCTAGAGCCCGCTCCCTCAGGTCATATTATCTGCTGAGTGTAAGTGCCCATATCAAATTCCAGAGGCCCAGATGGACCGAAAAATCAAGACATGCCTGCCAAATTGATTTCTCAACTGCCAAAAATCATGGCAACAAAGTTCGTGCTGTCTGTTGACCGTCCGGGACATGCCTCAGTGTCTGCTTCCTGAATAGCATACCCCCCATCGAGGAGTGCCACCCTATGAGACTTAGAGGCACCTCGACTGCAGGAGGGTCAGATACAAGGTCAGCAATCCAAATTTGACATGTTACCTACTACTCGGACACGTGGCAACCTCCGAAAAAACGACGCCGCTTGAGCAATTCTGACCGGTTTCTCATGAAGTAAAGTGCTAATCTAGGCTAAAAGACAGATTCTCGACAATCTACCTACTCGGTTTGGCCCAAAAACCTTTGGATAAAACACTATTCTGCAATTTTCCTTGGGTGTCCGAGATCTAGAGGGGGGGGGATAACAAGATAATTCTGCCATGAAACGCTTCCACCGCCGAATTCTGAAGCCTCAATATTACAGGGCAATCCCGGAATTTGACAGGTTGCTTTTCCATAAAAGTTCCAATGGATCCGTTTTTAATGCCAGCGGCTTTTCGTGTGCTGAGTTCGGACTGTTCACCGAGGGTCAAGGAGTTCAGTTTCCCCTACTCTTCATAAATTTTGAACCACAGAAGCAAGCTCAAAAAAATAAAACCTTTTTCTCGCCAATTAATTATATTGGAATTTCAATTGAAATGCAAACTGTCAAATTCCGATCCCTCTTTGCATCTTGCCATCATCTCGACATTGATTTTGATCTTGGAACACCCTGCGCGGCTACACTACCCAACCCTGCAAACTCACAGCAGTGTCCCCAAAGGCCCTGCAGCTGTGCTTTCATTTTCACGATGTTGTCGTTGTGCACCATCTCGATTGTCTCTGTTACCACCTCCAATGTCGATGCCGGCCACTAGCCCTCTGAGCCTCTCTGTCTGCCCACAGGGCCACAGAGTCTCACAGCAGTCTACCCGCCCCTTCCCATCTGGACAGTAACAGCAATAAATATATTTTCTTTACATTGGTATCGTCTCGGAATGTTCTCGGAATGTCATCCAGAATGCATATGAGGCATCCAGGCCTTTCCGTTGGGTGCCAGCCTTTGACAACCTTTTCGAAACTTCCCTGTGGCCATGGTGAGATACCATCATTGTATTTCCTCCCTCCACACCCTCTGCTGCCTGGCCGTAACCCAATATTGTCGGAAAAATCATCATTTCAAGGGTTTGGGATGGCCAGAAATAGCCTCAGATTGCCGAGGGTTTCGCCGCCCAGCACCTTCCAATCACCTTTGGAATGGCGGGGCTGCCGGCGGACTCAGCACGCAGTGTCACGTGTATTATACGAATGGATACTGGACACGGTAAATGTGGTATCACAGACCTCTATACATATAACAATCAAGAGTTATCTATCTACGGTAAATGTATAGCTTGTATGCACAGGGTCTGATACCGTTTTTTGAAGAAAGAAAAAAAAAAAGTAAAGTATGAGTCCCGCCGTGTGAAGCATCGGCCTCACACCAGGTCAATGGCATCGTCAGTTGCTTAGGTCTTCAGTTCGCAATGTCAGAAGAAATGATGCCGTCAAATTCAGGTTTCTCATGCTCACTCTACCAAGAATTCATGAAACACACAAACTCGGGCATAAAACACCAGTATCAACAAGATCCACACCCCAGGTAATGGTATTTTACTAAGAAAAATCTTGCTATGCCACTTTGCACAAGTGTCAAAAGCGGCATGCCACTTGGGCACAACCTCTCTATTTGGGGCCCGGTCATGCCATTAGCCTTCATCAAGCCTTCATGGTGACAACAAGTCACTTCTGATAGAGTGAGTGAAGATGGAATTGCATTTATAAAATGTGTTGAACGTTGAGGCTTGAAGCTCCACTAACAAAGTAAATTGACTGTGCCAAACTTGGCTGAACTTTGCTGGAAATCGATGAAACACCGTAACAAGAGCGCGCAGCATCTAGTGCTATTTTGTGATTTCCTAGGGCCAGTATTTATACAACGGGAAAGCACTAGCACTTCTGAAGTGTTATTGCTAGCACTCAGGACTCTGGCTAGGTGATATAAAGGAGAACTGGAGTGAGCCCAAGCTGCCGGTTGTAGCATTTGATACGACTAGGATGACACGCTAGTACGGTCTAGAGGCACAAACCACGGGGAAATAACCATAAGCCTAAACAGTCAAGGTGCTAGCACCTAGGAAGCGAGACACAGAAGAGTGGAACTGCGAGAACGCTAGCAGGAGGTGTGAGCAGCAAGCCTGGGATCTGAAGGGTAGTAAACTATGCACTAGCAGCCTTCTAGTAAGGGTGTTAGTATGCGGTACCCTACTAGCGATTGACCCGAGACCTGAAACACAGATGCAAGCACGTGACTGTCGAGACACAGTCACGAGTCACAAACAGAGACAAGTAGACAGCAGAGGAATAGCTAGCAGGCTATTGGTGCGGCTGTGCAGGTCACCACATATGCAGTAACGGATAAGCGGACTGCTAGCCGGTGCTCTGACCTGCGCTAGATGACTCCAGGCGGTGGATTCAACTCCGTTTTGTCAGGATAGAGGTTCCGGCAGCTTATGGTAAGCTGAGGAATCACTCACGATACCCCTAAATGAATACTAGCAGATCAGTGTGGCTGTTCTGCTTGGCATAGACCCATCATAAAACCAAACGGCAGTCGCTTCTTTGGCTGTTTTTTTTTTTGTATTCCCATAACTTTGCCCCTCACCACGTGCGGCACGTTAGGCATACTTCTTATATATAGGTCTTGGGGTGGGGTAGTATAGGTAGAGTCTGCAAAATCATATCCGATTGCCAAACATATGACAAACAGATGGAAAAACGGATAGGTCGGGGGGGCTGCGGGTGTTGTTCGGCCCATTCGGGATGAGGTGCATTGGTCTCGGTCGACGCTTCCAGGTGATCAGCGGCTGTGCATACCGTCACTTCTGCATACGTGGTGGGTTTGGGTGCTGGGGTCGGGGATTGAGGAGGGGACACAGTTGGGGCTAAGGTGTCTGGCCTAGGCCCTAAGGGGGCATGTCGACACAGAGCATGCAGGACCTCTGTTGTATGGCCAGAGAGTGCTGGTAGGGCTGTGGCTGGGGCAGAGTCACGGATGAGCATCAGCATTGCAAGGGCTGAGTTGAGGAGGGATTCAAGGCAAGAGTAGTGAGCAGAAAGGGAGACTGAGTGCGGCAGAAAGTCCCCTGGGAGCGAGGGGGAGACCGGCTGGGTTGAGGGCGCCGGATTGCGGGCTGGCCCTGTTTGATCATGGTGGTTGCAGCGTGAGAACATCCTCTTCTTTGGCTGTTGTATCCATCACATCATTTTCACCCATTTATATTATTCATTCTGTTTATCACATGTACATGGACCTCAGTAGTATAAAGGGAGCACAGAGCAGGCTAGAACCTCAGATTATTACACACCGACTTTGTACAAAGTTGGTGCAGGTGGTCTTAAGTTGCTAGTGGAAATTGTAATGAACTTCACAAGTAGTAGCTTTATTGGAATCAATACTGTTGACTCTGGACACATCAAGATCTTAAGTTGAGGTTCTAAGTTGTTGGCTTGCAGAGTCTGCTTTATTGGAATCAATACTGTTGACTCTGGACACATCAAGATCTTAATTTGAGGCTCTAAGTTGTTGGCTTGCGGAGTCCCACGTATAAAACCAAGGGTGTTCTCTTTGAGACCTAGCTAGCAGTTGCGCTAGCAGCTTTGCCTTCACCCCGATATTGACAGAAGTGCTGTTGTAGTGTGTTGGATCACCTTCTATGTGATTGTGTGTTGACTCGAGCCCACTGACAAGAAGACGGACTAGGTACCCCCACCTCTAGACCGACTGTAACTTGTCAGTTACTTCGCCTTCACCCCGATATTGACGGAAGCACTGTCGTGGTGTGTTGGGTCGCTAGCTGAACGCTTATAGTGTCTATTGCCAGTACAAAAGTGGAAATGTTCCGCACAGCCCTAGCATTTACTATTCCAGTTTTCACTTGACTCCTAGACACCGGCGTCATTACAAGGCAAGTGTTTGGACTCAAAGAAATGTCAGGCGAAACTGAGGATCGGAAAGCTTGTCGTTCCTGGTTACCTTCGATTGTGTAAGTATCCTTTACAGTCTTTTTTAACCCACATCGGTTCCCAATTTGCAGTCACACAATATCTCTTCACCGCTTGCCACCACCATTTCCCACATCCCTTTGCAACATGGTGCAGAACAAGGTGTATGTTCACTGCTCAGCTGTCAATCGACAATTCATCGTTCATGTGAAGGAAACCTGCTGTAAATCCACCGGCGGCAAGTGCGTACTGCAACGGTTGGGTACTGGCTCTCTATCATGAGCAGGAAAGCCCCCCACAACAGTTCAGTCTACCCTGGTCCAACCCCTCTAGGGCCTATTTTTTCAAGGGACTTAATTGGCCTTAGGGGGGTGATTTTTGGCAGTGTGGACCATGCCTATGGTCTGGCCCACTGGTTTCAGCAAAATTGGTCTGGGCTGTCCCAGACTGATTCTATATGGGACAGCCCACCCGCCGCAGGTGGGCCTGAAAAATTTCTAGGGACGTCCCATGGGCCCATTTTGAGACCAGGACCCCTGGCACCAGCCCAGCACAAAAACAGCATTTTTGGGCCCATTTCTGGGCTGTTTTGCATGTTTTTGGGTGATTCTGAAAGCCCTTGCCCAGGGCTTTTATCCTGAGCATAATCCATCCATATTGGGGCTTTTTTTTTGGCAGCCCATAAATATGGCCCATTGGCTTCCTTCCCTTGCCAGGTTTCCAGTTGGCTGTCGACCCAGCTTTCCAGTTGTCTTTCCACCCAGCTTTCTGGTCAGCTTTCCACCTTGCTTTCCACTCTGCTTTCTGATTGGCCAGCTTTCCAGTTGACTTTCCACCCAACTTTCTGTTTCCCAGGGAAAATTCAGATTCTTCCCCTTCCCATCCAGCATACATCCCGTCCAGTACCCATTCCTTTTATCAAAGACATGGTGGTTACAGACGTGGAGGCTGTGGCCATGGGTTCAAAGTTCAATTGAACATTTCCACAGCCCAGAGTGTTTCCACACTGTGCTCTATATGACATCCTGTCTTTCCTCCTCAACTCAAACTTCTGTTTCTGCAGCCTCCTGACTCATCCATGCCCTCTTTGTTTAACCAGTGCACTCCTTGCATGCTGCCGCTATGTTATGTAGCTCCTGTAGATACTAATCACCCCCCAACTCCTTGCAATCATACAACCGTTCCACCCGATGGGTGTGGCAGCTGAACACTTGCACAGACTGTCCAATTCCAATACGGAAGAAGTTACCACTCAAAGACTGCCACTTTGAATTCTACTTTTCCCAATCTTTGGAGGGCAGGATAGTATGCATTACATTGTTGATTGTGACGAGGATATGTATTTGCGAGTGAATAATATAGATTGAATTAGTTCTCATTTGTTCTTGCAGGGCTCTCACTCTAAGTTCACAACATCTTCATTTGTAGAAAATATGAAGGAAAATTGACTGCCTCTGCCCAAAACTTTCAGCAGTTCAGACGGCATGGAATACCTTGAAGATCACATCACAGATTCAAATGGCTTGGAACTGGTTCAAACTCCCTCTGTCACACATTTTAAGGACTTTCAAGCCATTTGAAGGTCTTATACGAGACCATGCTGTTGCATGCTGACCGGGATTTTCCCTTTCAAGCTATAGCTATGTGCGCGTGCCCATCATTGTGGTCCAATGTTTAGTGATCTAGTCCACTTGGCTCCTTGGCATCAAGTTGGCTTTCCAAGTATGTGTGCCCAACTCACTAATATTATGACGGAGCACCCCCGCAGATGTCTTTGGTGGCAAGGTATGTTTCAACATGCTCTATCCAACCCCCTCACTGACCTCAACCTGTCTATCTACTGTACCATTTAATTCGATTTGTATGTCACAGGTCACAGGCCTAGAATTTTATGAATTTTTTCGTACCGGTCATAGGTCACCAGAGGCATATACAAATACTTCAAATAAGTCACAAAATCACCAGAAAATAGCCCAAAAAATCCAATTTTTTGCCTCTGCGCCACCTGCTTGTGAAGCGGTGCCACAACATTTGCACGAGGTGCCAGTTTTGAGCTTTTCCAACCCATCCGGTATCTTTGGCTTGTCTGGAAGATCAGCCATTGCAGCAACAATGTCAGAAACAAGAAAATTGCAATGCCTCTGTGAGAAAATGATGTCAGAGCCCATTTTGGAATCCCAGGTGAAAGCGAGTTATTTTGAACCATTCTGTAACTACCCAGTCATTGCTGGGAAGGCAAATGTGAATATATGAGGTCTCCTGCCATCTTTCGGCCGATTTACAAAAAAAAATCAGGTGTCACACTTGATCTGACCCAAATACGAAAAGTCAATTTCGTACAGCGCGGTCGCAGGTCACAGGTGGGTTAAAATTGAATTAAATGCTACAGTAAGGTCCTTGTGCTTAGCTTAGCTTGGTATATTCATTATGACCTACTTGCCATTCACATTCATGTTTATATTTATGCTCTCACTTGGCCTTTAGAGAACATTGTAACTTGATAATTTACTCAATAGAAATCTATTACTGTTCTTTGTATGCCAATTGAGTATCCAATTTGTAGTTGAGGTGAGTTAGAACCTCACAGAAGCGGTTGAAAGGTTCTGAAGCATTGTGGGACCATGACAGTGTTTCAGTGTTTGGAACTTGTAGTGTGGCTTTGAACCACATGGTTGATACCAAGCTGTGTGTTCATTTGAAGCCAGCCTGAGACATGGGACCATGCAATGACTTTGAACGAGTCCAATGCCAATCAAAGCTAATTGGGATTTTTCTGATGGGCCCACTAGTTTCATAATCCAATGGGCCGTCCCATAGCCATTTGCTTACAATGTGGGCCAGCCCACACATTCTCACATCATACATGGTCTAGCCCATGGTATACTCCAGACAGACATGGGCTAGCCCACCCATGGTTGCAATGTGTGTGGGCTTGCCCACAGGGTTTTCTTTTTTGCATATGGGCTAGCCCACACAGTTCTCATAACCTATGTGGGCTAGCCCACATATTTCCATAAACTGCGTGGGCCAGCCCATGCTGTTTGTAATTCGCTCTGATGCGTGTGGGCTTGCCCACAGGGTTTTTTTTTGCATATGGGCAAGCCCACCCACTTTCATAATGTACGTGGGCTAGCCCACCACATTTTATTCTCAAGCTGGGCTAGCCCACCCAATTTTATAATCTACATGGGCTAGCCCATGGTATTTTATATTCAACATGGGCTAGCCCACCCATGGTTGCAATGTGTGTGGGCTTGCCCATGGGTTTTTTTTTTGCATGTGGGCTAGCCCACCCAGTTCTCGTGATCTATGTGGGCTAGCCCACATACTTCCATAATCTGCGTGGGTCAGCCCACTCGGTTTTTTGTTTCTTATCGTGGGTGCACTGACTTAAAACAAAACCAAAAAAGCAAACTCTTTATCTCAGCTCAGATAAGATCACAACTAAACAAATCAACCGCTATTATCTGTAAAAGGAAAATTCTGGGAGTTGGAAACATTTTCGCCGAAGTTGCCCCAAAAAACGTAACTCTATACATATTCTGTTGACCACAAACTACAAACAACCAACAAATCCAGATGTATTCCACTTCTGACTACGAACTATAACAACAACTCTGTATTGCCTATTCGTTTTCACCTAGGAGAAACTGACGCATCCCTGGCTTGAATCTCCACCCCCAAGTCCACATACTCGGTGAAGATCGCGAGCAGTTGTAGTTCAAAGGCTAGGCTCTCTTCTGCTATTTTTTTTTCAAGTCTACCTAGTACCCGTTTTCGTCGTCGCGATAAATATCTGCCCTCACCACCGCGTCCAGGATCCCAAAATCTTCATCCTCACCGCCACTTTGCTCGCCATCCTCATCCTCGTCATCCAACCAGCCATAGTGTCTCTCTTCCCCGCGCGCCGCCCTGTGTGCGTCGACACGGCAGCTCGACAACTGCATCGCCGAAGGGCCCCATGGCGGTAGCGGCCCCATCGCGGCGCCAAAATCGGGTAGGCACTTGTCCCACGTAGCGCACAATCGTCCAAGCTTGTTTTGGTGCAGCTTGAGGTGGTATTTGTCAACGTCGGAGTCTAGAGAACCGTTAGATTCGCTTCGCATTCAAAGCCTACGCTGACTTACCCGCTTGTTCAATAGCACGCGTTGCTATCTCCCATTCCTCCCTCAACCACACCCGCAGCGCCAGATTCTCCCTCTGTAACCGCGCATCTTCTTCGTCGCACCGGTCCAGCTCCAGCATTGCTTTGATACCGGTCCGCACCTTTTCGTCGCAAAGCCATAGCGGGGGCTCGCCCTCGTCGTCTCTGTCGTCCAAGCCCACCTCCTGGAAGATGGCGTCGTCAATGTCGAGCTCCCACATCCCCTCGGCCGGTATAGGTATGGGCGCGATCGCGCCTCGGGGCGCCTTGCCGTCCTTGATGAGCCTCCCGAGTTTGGCACACAGCTTGTTATATTCAGCCGCCAATTTAGCTATGGTTGGCTCGCGGCGCTTGATAGCTGCCTCGGTGTGGGCGATGAGTTTATTGTCTGCATATGCATCAGTATTCCTGCCCGTGCCACTAGAGTACAGAGCATTTACCGTTTTTTAGACGTCGACCCAACCGCTCCACCGGGTCTCTTTCGAACTTCCTCCCGCGCATACGTCCAAGGAATCGACGGTGTAGGGCGCGGGCATTCATCCGGTCCCGAAAATACTCACTGTTCACCAGCATCTCCAGCTCTTCGTTCTCCTCCACCCCCAACGCCTCCTCCTGTCGTTGTAGAGTCCGCTCTGCCTTGTGCAGCGCTTGTCGCGCACTCGTGTACTCCATCTAATGCAGGGGCGCGTGCAAATCTCCCTCCTGAGCAGCTTTCAAGAACTTCTTTCTCAGCTCGCGCACCGACTCTTGGTGCGCCGTTAGCGCCGCACGCCCGAGTATAATTGCATCAACGGCCTTCTGCCCTTTGTTTTTCGAACGACCTAGCCGGCAGTTAGTATTCTTGGTATAAAGGACCCGGCGTTTTGCACGTACGAGGTAAAGGCCGTGTCTGCGACTCGACCTGTAAATGCCACTGCTCGCGCAACAGTTCTTTCGACTTCCCGGACTCGCGCAGAGCATCCATCGCTTCCACCCGCTTCGAGCGACTATGGCGATAGCGCCGGGAGATCCACTCGCCCAGGCGGAAAAGGCTCGCCTCGTCGTCGTGCTCGATCTGGGCGTCCAGGATATAGAGGCGGTTATGATACTGCGTGTGATGTAGTCAGCTCATTTCAAGTCTTCCCTAAGGAAACATGAGACGTACCCCACAGATACGCAAATGCGCGATCAAATGCTGAATCGACTTCCAGAACCGCTCGCAACCCTCCCCGTTCGTGAATCCGAATCCCACACGCTTCCGGGGATGGTAAAGCAGCTGGCACGGCCACTCGTGGCCAAACGCGTGGAAAACCGAGACCGCGAACGCGACTCGGTCGATGTAGCGATCCAGAAAATTCCACTTGAGGCAGCTGCGCTCGAATGCGCAGGCGACGTCGTAGAGGATTCCCACCCGGATGTCGTGAGGGATGTGCTGGAAGAGCGTCTCGATGAGGGCGACGACGTAGAACTGCTTCTCCCCCGCCGAATGCATGTTGGCGACCCACAGGACTCGGTCATGCCGACATAACAGACCCATGAGGGCAGTGTCCTCAAAGAACTCGGTGCTGGCTTTCTCCCACTTTTCGTCCGCCGCCTTGAACGAGGCCTCGCATCCGTCGAGGACGGAACGAGGTAGAGGGAGTCTCTCGAACTCATACCCATCTTCTGTTTCATCCTCCACCTCCTGCACTGTCGCGCGTTTACGGCGTTTGTCATTCTTCCCGCCGTGCTCCTTGGCCGCCCGGACGCTCTCAACGTACTCTTCCATTCGCCGCGTCTGCTCCTCAGGCACGAAGTGCGTGTGCGGGTGTCTCTTGGGCGGGTCTGGTGGCGTTTTCTTCTTCTTCTGCGTAAAGCAGGCGTCGAGGCAAACCATCACGTCTACCCTGTGGAAGATGTGAGCGGAGGATGGCAAAAGCTCAAGGCGCGGTACTTACAGCTGTGAATCGTCGCGCTTCAGGTTGGCGAAGCAGGCTGGACATCGACGGCGCAAGTATTCGCTGGGACGCACGCGAGGCGGAGGTTCGGGGAACGGCACTTTTGGGCATTCAGGCATTCCAGGTTCAGGCGTTGGCTCCCGCGCCCGTTTGCGTGTCTGCGGGGCGGGGCGAGGGGTGTCGGATGAGGACGATCTAATGCTGTGGCTCCGGTGCCGCCGCGAGGTAGGCGTTCCCAGCGAGGAGGCTGGCGGTTCTCCCGAGCCGCGCTTGGCGTGACGTCCGCGCGGTGGACAACGCGAGCTAGTGCTGTGGCTCTGGTGCTGCCGCGGGGTAAGCGTTCCCCGCGAGGAGGCTGGCGGTGCTCCCGACCCGCGCTTGGCGTGACGTCCGCGCGGTGGACAAGGCGATGACGAGGCCGACCCTGCTTCTGAGTGGTCGGATTGACGTCCGCGCGGCGGAGATGGTGAAGTGGGCTCGCGCACAGTTTCGTTGCGTGTCTGTGGGGCGGGGCGAGGGGTCTCGGATGAGGACGACGAGCTAGTGCTGTGGCTCCGGTGCTTCAGCATGGTAGGCGTTCCCGACGAGGGGGCTGGCGGTTCTCCCGAGCCGCGCCTGGCGTGACGTCCGCGCGGCGGAGATGGTGAAGTGGGCACTTCGGGCCCAACTACAGCCTGGCGCACAGTTTCGATCGTCTGACCGTAATGGTCCTTGAGGAGATTGCGCAAGTGGGTGTACCACATAAGACAGTTTGCAAACCGCCGTCGCAGAGAGTTCTGCGCTTGTCCGTGAATTGGTATTGGAAAGGAAAAGCCTGGAGACACACCTAGTGGTCTAGCTGAAACCCCATGTTCCCCAGCACTCGCTCCAAGGCGTCAGTAAACGCGCCGTTGTTCGGTGAGATCTCCAGGAATAGATTCATCGCGAACTCCAGGACGTGTAAATCCACCGCTAGCGACGGCATTATCGGAGCGCAGCCAAACCCGCCAAGCTGCAGGAGCTGGACAGCGGCCGGCGCGCAGGGACACACTTGAATTTTCACGTCTTCGATGACTGAAATCGGTTAGCGCTGCCAGTATGAAGGTGAAAATGTTACACACCTGCAAACCGCATGACCGCAATTGTGTGTGTTTGGGTCGGGCAAGCACAAGTAGAAGGCTGCGGGCGGCGGCTGTCCATCTCGCGCAGTGACTTCGTCTCCTGGAGCAGTCGGGCGAAATGTGGGAGCAGCTTGGGCAGTACTTCATTCTGCCATCGCTGCCATTGTGCCGCTCGTTTGCGGCGATGTTTGGTCGGGTCCGGGGGAGGCGTGTGCTCGATGAACATAAGGTCGGGGCAGTCCGACGCTGCCACTGCCAATTCTTCTGCGGCAAGATCCTCGTCGGAGGCGAGTGGTGGGGCGTGACCATCGCTTCGCTCTTCTGCCAACCCATATTGCGCAAGAAGGGCGGGCATGCGGGGCTGCACGAGCGTTCGGCCATTGTATAGTAGAACTTCCGGCCGTTGAGCGATGTGGTCTGGGAATTTGCGCCTAGCATTGGGAACGCGCGGACCGTCTGCGAGGCTGTAGGACGGCGAGGAGGTGGCCGCCGTGTGGCGGGCTTTGGCTGGGATCTTCATGGGTGAATAGAGATCTGGTGCTCAAGTCAGTGAAGTTGTCTGTAAAGAGGTGATTGCCACTCGCCCGTCGCTGTCTTTCAGACACGCGCTATACACTCGATATAATAATATACGTATATATACGAATCAAGTATTCAAGTATTTCCCTGTAGTGGTAGCTATATGTTTCTCGGTACGATTACTGTGGTTCAGATACAATCCTATGCTACTAATACTATGGTCTAGATTACACGCTTGCGCTACTTTACAAGTCGGACTCTACTTTAAGAAGGTGGTTGTTAAGAGAAAAGAAGCAAATAGACGCCTGCACCAAACAAACCCAGACTTGATCTGTCCAAACTCGGAAGTCGGACCGGGGTCCGACCCTAACCCTAGTGCCTAGGCGGACGCGTCGCAAAGGCATCTCGACCGTACATATACACGTCTAACGCGTCTGAACACGCGTCAAAAAATGTCATTTGGCAGCGGACGCTCGTAGACGCGTTCAATATTTTTTTTGATGTCCATCCTCTTCACTCTAACACTTTTTTCGCTCTCTACTCCCCGAACTTTGACAAGATTTCGCATTATTTTCATATGTACAGATACAGTCTACACGAAAGTTGTGGCAGGAAATATAGAATTTTGTAGTGTGATTGGAATATTTCTCGAGAGGCACAGACTCGACTCGTGAAAGAAACTTGGCGAACCCCCAGCCGGGAACTTCACGGCAATGACCTCGGGACCGTGCGCGTGCGTGGCGAATGGAATTGTTTGGGCGTAGTACCCAACGTGGCTCTGGCTCTTGAGCACGTCCGCACCAATGATGACCACGCGCTGGGGTTCCTGGACCAGCGACAAGCGGCGGCCATCGAGCTCCCGGAGCGGTCTCACACACTGCTTCTCGATATCGATCCTCAGTGCGTTATGCTTCCCCAATCCGCAAACCCAAACTTTCTTGTCGCTGGGGCAGATCTCAGCTTCTATCAGCATGTACCCGCACTGCCCTTCCGTCGACAACATCTTGGCCGAGACTCTGCCAGTAAGCTGCTTCACGCCGATGATTTGTACATCGACGCGCTTGAGACGGAGCCGCGGTAGGCACATCCACATCCCAGATTCGTCCACTGCGCAAATAAGCCAATGAGTATCCAATGAAACAATGAGACTAACGAAAGAAACCTACGTTTGCGCTGACTCAGTATGGCTTCTGAGACCACAAGTATCGTTGCTGGGACCGCCTGAGTTACCGTCCGCGGGTCGTCTGGAGCCCATCGAGGGTCGTCGCTTGGTGCAGGAGGAGGAGTGACCGCTCGCGTCGCTTGTTGCGCGCCGATGCTGAGAGCGGTATAGCCTGATGGGTGGACCTTGAAGAGCTTGTCCTGCGGGATGTAAATCGCCTCCGTCAGCGGTAAACCAGTACTGATATAAACATTAAGCCAAGTTAAGCTGTGAGATTCATAGACGACGTACAACTGGTGGTAGACATGTTCGATGGGAATGTCTGCGACTGGAAGACTCGAGGTCATCGACGATGGCGCCGTTGGACGAATGGTCAGTAGGATCCCAGCCTGGTCGTCCTTCGGCTGCTTTCCCCATTTACGGAGTTTTGCGTGTCGCTCAACGCGGGCCGCGCTTTCGTGCCAACCCACCACCACCCCTTGCAGTCCCTTCAAAACCGTTTTTATCCCTAGCGTGTTACCCACGAAAACGGGGATATTCTCATAGGTGGGCCGCGTCCTCATGAGTTTGAGTTCATCGAGGACGTGGGGCGGAGGCGGCGCTTCGGAGAGGGGGTGCGGTGGGGTCGGCGGGCGCTCGATCTCGTCAAAGTCGACATTGGCAGCTCGCACCGCGAACTACTCACCAGTCAGCGGACTGCTAGATAACTGGGTACTCGATATACTCACTTGGCCCACAGCTGCAGCCTCGCCTTGTAATAAACACTTGCCCACTGGCGGTTGGTCCGGCTATTCTGACTTTTCAATCTCTAACACAAAAAGAGAACGGAAAAACACGCACGTCAAAAATGGTCAGTACCCCCGACGCCATATGCACAATGAACCCTCTTCTACCCGTATATCCGCCCCACCTCACCCGCACCGAATCGCCCAAGTGCCAATCCCGTGTGACGAATCTCATGGGGACGGTGATGGTTTCTTGACCAATAGCTGAGATGCTCGTCCCAAGGACCGCGACATCGCGGGGAATGGCGATGGTGAGCAGCGCGCCGTTGATCTCGACCACACGCCCGTATACTCCATTCCACATTTCACCCAAGACCCGGACACGGTCGTTGCGCTGGAAAGTGTACGGGAGATCGAGGATCGAGCGCCTGAGTTGCCCGACCCTGATATACGTGGCCTCGGCGTTGGTTTTCACTTCGTATGCGCCGTCGGGGCCGGGAGGCACTACTTTCGCCCACAGGACGCGCGTGCCGAGGGCCTTGTCCCAAATTCCCCGCAAGTGGACGAGGTAGCCGTTTGTACCGTTGTGTTTCCCGGCCAGCGCAACGACGCGATCACCCTCCGTGAGGGCAGGAGACGGTCCTTGGAATTTCAGACGGCGTATGAGGTGGATGCGGGTGTCGGCAAACAATTGACGTTGAGCGGGGGTGGGTGTGACCTCGGGATAGTGCCTTTGCTTGCGCGCCTTCTTGAAATTTACCCTCTCCAACACATGGTCCTCCTCCGTTTCCGATTCCCCCTCCGTTCCCGATTCCCCCTTCGGCTCGCTCGTTTTCGACTTTGACGCGTCTGTCCTTGGAAAGTACATGACAGTTGCCGATGCCGCAAACCCGACCTGCTTTCTCCAGCGGTGCCAGACAAAAGTCAATGCCTCGACGGATTGGTCGCGCGCAGCAACGTCGGCGACTTTGTGGGCTGCCTGGATCTCTCGTACAGTTTGAAGAGTTTGGAACTCCTCGTTCTCGGGAACAGCTTCAGGGTCGGACACCACGTCTGAGTCTTCGCTTTCCGGTTCCTCCCCGCCTTCCTCCCACCGACCAGGATCCTCCATGTTCATGGCTTCGCGGTAGCCTTTGGCCCTGTGTTCGTACTCGGCGGCAACGGCATGCAAATCGTCTTCGTCCTCTATTTGAGGAGGACGATTCCAATTCTCAAAGTCGAGGTCCTCGTCGTCATCCAGAAATTCTGCGATGAAGTTAGAAATGATACGAAGGGAAATCAGAGACAATGGGCATACCTTTGTCCGACAAGGTCTCCTCCTCGTCGTCGTCGTCGTCGTCTCCACCCCCATCCTCGTCAGAATCCAGCGCCGCCATATCGAGCAGATTCTTGACTCTGCGCAACAGCGTTTTGGATTTGGGTTTGACCTGTTTTTCCGCGTGGGGCTCGAGGCGTCGTTTTTTGGTCGGAGGGCCGGTCAGGTAGTCAGCTTCAAGCTGTACTCCTCGGTCGTCAATATTGGCACAAAAAGACGAATTGCAGACTCACATTCGAGGGCATAGAGTCACGCCCGCTTCGAAATGGGCCCGGAGAAGGTGGGCCCAGGCCTTGGTAAAAAATCGGCGGTCGCGCCGCTTGAGGGGGGGTTTCCTCGCGCGGGAGGAACGGAGTGGGGCCGCGGGAGCCCGGCAAAAAGAGCGGTGTGTGGTCGCGGGCAACCTTGTCGGTCGGGATGTAGGCAGGAGTAGCGGCGCGGGACTGTACCGGCAGTGCGGAATTCCAGCTGGGCGCGGGGCTTGTAGGGCGGGAGCCGATGTCCATGTTGTGGTCCGCGTCGTCTGAGCGCGATGGCGTTGCTGCCCCAGATTGCAGGAGCGACTCGGAAGTCGGGATGCGGTACGAGGCCGCTGAGCGCAGCCGATCTTCGTGACCAGCAACAATTTCGTCCAGAGGAAAGCGCTGCTCCTCGCGGGGCGCCTGCGCCTCGTATGAGTGTTCGTCGTCGTCGCCGCCCTCGCTGATGCCGCCAACTACCAAATGCTAGATTTAAGTACTGGGTTGCACATACAGTTGTCTAAAGCTCACTAGCGGGGTCATAGGTGTGCCAACCCTCAGTGCGTATGTGGCTTTCGCGGTATCTGGGCGTCGCCGTCGTCAGCGTCGGCAAATATGGGGTCCGCAGCGATTCTAGCTTCATTATTATTTTCTCATCAATTTAAGAGCGCGTTTGACGCGCCCGCTCTGACGGTGTCGTCTCATTATAGCCTCTAGGGCTTGAACTCGGACTCTATTCGTCTACCTACTAACTAGCCACAAAACTCACCGATTGGACATAGTGGTCAGAAGAAAGAGGGAAAGATTCCCACGAACGTCAGTCACAAGATCTTGACGTGGCGAGACTCGGAACCGGGCCCGGACTCCGATTTTCGACTCGTCGTGTGGGGCTTGTTTGGTGCCAGCACAGCTTTTTGCCCTTGCTCTTGGCCATCAAGTCGAGAGTGGGCTTGAGGCTCGGGGTCGCCAGTAGCCAACAACGGTGGCGGGTATCAACGGGCGGGTGGCGAGGGTCAAGTAGAGTACATGTAACTAGTAAATAGGTCTTGATGAGTAGAATAGTGTCGTGGATAGAAAAAAAAATTGAAGCGAAGACGAAGCGAGCGAAGACCAAGGAAAAGACAGCAAAATTCCTAAAGTCTCTACAGCCCGGTCTTTGCGACGAACAATCCCTCACTTCACTCGCGCTCCCGCCTACCTGCCTCAACAACCCCACCAATTTGACGCTCCGCCCCCAATGGTGATGGAACTACGCACTCGTAAAAACCCGCACGAAACGGCTGGAACAACCAAAGCCGCGAAGACCGCGAAGGCAACGAAATCTACAACTGCAGTGGCCGCCAAGCCAACTGCGAAGTCTACGGCAGGGCCCGCAACAAAGAAGGTATGCAGTTTCTTCTACGGTTGTGGGCAAGTTCTGACTCAAAAAACTTTCAGTCGAAAAAAGCACCTGCAAAGGGTCAGGCAGGGGTACGTCCACTGAGCTGTCTCCTTACATCCAGCGCTCAGTCTTAGTTCCCTGCTGCAGAAGTCTAAAGCCGCAGCAGAGCGTGTCGACGAGCACGAGCAGCCAGCGGAAACCGTGAACGACTCAGTGGGTTTCTTTTATTTTTTCTTTGTTCTCCCGCTGTCTTTTCCCGTTAATTAATATTGTCTCTAGGGCACAGAAGAACCTGTCGATGAACAGGCTGTGACCTCGAAAGGCTCAGTGTGTCTGGCCCCTGCGGTATATTTCCTCTCAGAACTAATTTCTTTCAGAACGAGATGGACATGAATGCCACACCCGCCGAGGATGCGCCCGCCGAAGACGCGGTTCAAGATGGCAAAATGCTCTCTGAAGTATGTTTTTTTCCGTCTGTTTTATTTCACCTTTGGACAGGAAACTGATGTTTTCATGTACAGAGACATCAAAGTCCTGTCGCCCCAGCCGCACACCCTCCCGGCTCTCCCCGCCCGTTCCCCGCTGCGGTGGGTCCACAGCCTCGCCCTCTTCCCAAGGCACGCGGGCAGGAGGAAAATTCGGCTGAGAATCTGGCGAACGACCCCTCGAACGACCCCTTCAGTCTGTTCAAGCGTGGCCCATACGCTCGCACTGCGAAGCCCCATGAAGTCGAGGAGGAGGGGGAGGTTGAGGCGGACGAGGAAGAGGACGAAGAGTCCTACGCAGCGGTCGGTGATTACACCGCTCTCGCCTACTGCGAGGTCGACGATGGGGACGACAACTCCGAGGACGAGCAGGATGTGGTGGAATCAAGTGGCCTGCGTCTCGGACTCGACTACTCACCTGGGCTGCGCCCCCGCTCTGTTTCGGTGGGGCGGTCGATATCTCCTGTCGCGATTCATCAACGGCGTCGGCATTCCACCCACTCCTATACGCGCGAAAGAACTCCCACCACGCTCCCTGCTCGCACCCACCCGTCTTCTCCATCCCACTCCCACTCGCGCTCCTGTTCCAACTCGCAGTCGGTGCCACCGGCGGGCAGCGCCAATCGTGGTCGTAGCCGCACGCTCCAGGCAAGGACCTGCTCCCGCTCGCGCTCTCATTCCCACTCGCGCTCCCGCTCCCGCTCGCAGTCGGTGCCACCGGCGGGCAGCGCCAATCGTGGTCGTAGCCACACGCTCCAGGCAAGGACCCGCTCCCGCTCGCAGTCGGTGCCACCGGCAGGCAGCGCCAATCGTAGCTGCACGCCCCAGGCAAGGACCCGCTCCTGCTCGCGCTCTCATTCCCACTCGCGCTCGCACTCCCGCTCGCAGTGGGTGCCACCGGCGGGCAGCGCCAATCGTAGCCGCACGCCCCAGGCAAGGACCCGCTCCCACTCGCACTCTCATTCCCACTCGCGCTCCCGCTCCCGCTCGCAGTCGGTGCCACCGGCGGGCAGCGCCAATCGTAGCCGCACGCCCCAGGCAAGGACCCGCTCCCGCTCGCACTCTCATTCCCACTCGCACTCCCGCTCCCGCTCGCAGTCGGTGCCACCGGCGGGCAGCGCCAATCGTAGTCGTAGTCGCACGCTCCAGGCAGGGACCCACTCCCGCTCGTGTTCTCATTCTCACTCGCGCTCCCGCTCGCGGTCGGTGCGTCCAGAAGGCAGTACCCATCGTGGCCGTAGCCGAACACCGCACGCGGGCAAGATGCATGGGGTACGAGCGACGATGCTGCCACCGTCGTCGCCGCCGCTGCCCATAGAGGAGTCCGAGCTCAGCCACAGCAGCGACAATTATGCGGAGGCTGTGGCACAGAAGCAGCGAGTTAAGAAGCGGATGAGAGAGCATGGGGGTCGGGTCTCGCCAGGCACAGAAACAGAGGAGGAGGAGGATCTCCGTGAGCACGAGGAGGACATGGTGTCGGCGGCAAAGTCTAAGAAGGGGAAAAATTCGATGAAGGCACTGGGTCCCGCCGCCCGCGTGGGCCGTAGTAAATCGACCGCGCGCAGCAAAGGCAAAGTGATGGGTGACGGAGGCGAGTTGGAAGGGACTGCCGTCGCACCCGCTACTTCAAAACGTTCAAGGGGGAAGGCGAGGGCGAAGGACGTGGCGGAGGACACCGATGTGGATGATGACGACGACGAGGAAGATGAGGAGGCAGACGGTGGTGGGGGGAGTTACAAGAAGGGGCCCATACCCCAAGACGCCGTAGACCGGCTCAACGAGGTCTACGAGACGTTCTTGTCGAACGTAGACGAGATCGCCAAAGATTGCGGCAAGTCTACGCACACTTTGCATCAGGCGCTCGGGACGACAATCAAGGCAGCGCGCTCGCTGACCGCGTGGAATGCGTGGCAAAGATACTGGGCGGAGGAGAACGGCAACCCGAATAAATGTGAGAGCCTTCTATATTCTATCGTCATGTTCTCTTGAGTATTAACGAAAAATACTGTAGTGGACGGCGCCACTTACACCAACACCGCTCGCGAAGCATTCAAGGAAGCGCTGCGGAAAGCATCACCGGACTTCACTGACAAGATGATGCAAGACAGTGCGGCCTGCTTCGCAGTGTTGCCGTGGCTAGCGGAGTGGAACGAGCAGCTGGTGACGCAGGCTGTCGTCGATATTCGGGAGGCCGGGAAACTCAAGCCCAGGCTCCGGAAGGAAATCAAGCCCGTTCTCGCGATTGTAAGTTCAGGTCGATTCAGGCGCCTGATCGTGCTCATGAACTTCGACAGGCACACCAACTGCAGAAGGAGTTTGGGGTGTACATGTTAGGTTTTGTGATCGACCCTCAGGACCACGCCAGCTTCGTATTCGGGAATGGCGACGAAGTGAAGGAGTACCGCCAGTCGCAGCTATTCAACTTGAACCAGCAAGTGAAGGATATGGAGCATTCATTTGGGTACGTCTACAGCCTGTCTTTGTCCAGGTGGCATGAACGATTCTTACTTTCAAATAGAGTCATTGACATGAGAAAACGAGGGCTGGTCACCCAGGGGGCGCCCATGAAAAGCCTTGTTGCACAAAGCGACGAGGGCAAGCGCGACACCTGGCGCAGACAATTCATACGGATATTGGGGGGTCAGCTATGTACGTGGAATTATTATAATGCGGCAGCATATTCACTGGATGGTAGGGCGACTGGGGGACGCCGCAAATGCATGGTCTGGGCAAGACGCTGTTTTCAGCAATTTCAAGATGAAATGGAACATCTCATTTATCGAAGCCGCACGGAAAAGCAAATGCCGCATCATCAACTATCCCGCGGCTCTCGAGGCCGCGAAGCAGGTCATCGGCACTTCGACTTTCAATGTCAAGGAGATCCAGCAAACGACATTCGAGAAGTTCGTGCCTGACCTCGTAAAGGCGCAGGAGCATGGGACGCAGGACGACGCTGATGTAATGGCAATTGTGCCTTGGGCCGACGGTGCGTATTGGTCGTTTAGCGAGTGGAGTGAATGACTTAATTCTATAATTTTTTTTTTTAGACGAGACGGACCTGCCACTCGAGGAACAAGGTGACGTGGGGGTCGTCCTCAACGAAGAGGGAAGGGTCCTAGTCTATGTAAAGGCGAGCGACAAGTATCACCAGGAGGTTAGGGCGGCGGAGGAGAAGGCGACGAAACAGGCCAGGAAGGATGCCAAGAAGCGCGCCAAGGAGGCGAAGAGCAGGGCAGCACGTAGAGGCGCAGAGGAGGGCACCCACGGTGCACGCAAGTCGCCTGCTCCCGCCCCCGTCCGCCACTACTCCTGTGACGACGGCGACTTGGAGCACAGGCATCACGACAACGGGCGATACGAGCCTGAGGACCGGTATCGCGCTCGCTCGCCCTCGGGCGTGCGCTCCCGGGACTACGAGGCACCTATTGCTCCGCTCCGCGACGTATCGCAGCAGGACCGGTATCGCGCTCGCTCGCCCTCGGGCGTGCGTTCGCGGGATTACGAGGTACCTGTTGCTCAGCTCCGCGACGTATCGCAGCAGGACCGGTATCGCGCTCGCTCGCCCTCGGGCGTGCGTTCGCGGGATTACGAGGCGCCTGTTCCTCGGCTCCGCGATGTATCGCAGCAGGACCTGTACGAGGATTGCCGGCGGAACTCCTACTCCCCCTCTGCGTCCTACCACGACATGTACAACGACCAGGAACACGAGTTTGGTTATGAGACCAAGTATGGCGGAGCCCGGCATCGCGAGGCTCTGTACAACAAGCGAAAAGACTACCCGCGCTCCCCCTCGCCTCCACCCGCCGGATTGTCGCGCCAATATCACACGTCTGGGCCGCACCACCAATCCGTGAAACAGCCACCTCCGGGTCGTTACCACTCCCGCTCGCGCTCGCCTCTGCACACCGGATCGTCACGCCAATATCGCACATCTGGGCCGCCCCCACCTCCAGTGCGCCGCCCCTCCCGCTCAAGCTCACCTCCCCGCGACGGCTTGTCACACCAGTATCGCACATCCACGACCCACGACCAGACCCTGAAACAGTCCACCCAAGGTTGTGGCCACTCCATCCGTCCAGTGTCACGCGATGATACACGTACTCATGCAATACCTCGAGGGCCCGGAGACTCCATGCACCCAGGGCGAGGGGACCATGAACGTGGTCGCATGCCGGAGGCTCCGCAGGGCGACCCTGTGGGCTTGGCTCACCAAATGCAATTGCCGCGCATGGACTTCACGCGATTAAACACGCTCGAGTCTCGAGTGGTGCCGGTACCACATCGGAATGACGGGACAGGGGCTAGGTCATCCAAGCGGAAAGACGGGCCTGTAGAAGAGTCGGAGAGAGTGGTTAAACGTCAGCGGGGAGTTGAAGATGCAGAAGAGGGGGTGCCCCAGTACAAGATGCGGTTCTGTGTCAATGGACAAACCAGTGTGATATGGTATGCGACTACCTTACGTCGTGTAGAGAACCCCAGCTCAGCTGCCAAGTACATTCAGTACTGGGACCAGGACACAAAGTCTTGGGAACAGCTTCCCGAAAAGACTACTCCAGTCTTTGCGACAGAGGGTGATGTAGGTCGCTACAGCAGGGCGAAAGAGATCCTCGGGCTGTGACTTTAGATATTCCTGATGATCTTTCGTGTATATTACTTATGTACTGTACATCAATTATGATTTATGTACTTTATGTTGTATGATTATGATCTATGTAATAATTTTCAGAGCTGAACGACAATTCAAGAATTCTTCTAAGTCCAAAATTAATGGGCCGGCCCACCATACACAATAAGCAGGTGGGCTGTCCCATGTGAATTACAAACAGCATGGGCTGGCCCACGTAGATTATGGAAGTATGTGGGCTAGCCCACATAGGTTACGAGAACTGGGTGGGCTAGCCCATGTTGAATATAAAATACGGTGGGCTAGCCCATGTGGATTATAAAATTGAGTGGGCTAGCCCAGCTTGAAAATAAAATGTGGTGGGCTAGCCCACGTACATTATGAAAGTGAGTGGGCTTGCCCATATGCAGAAAACAAAACTCTGTGGGCAAGCCCATGCACATCAGCAAACAGCATGGGCTGGCCCATGCAGATTATGAAAATGTGTGGGCTAGCCCACATAGGTTACAAGAACTGTGTGGGCTAGCCCACATGCAAAAAAACCCTGTGGGCAAGCCCACACACATCACAACCATGGGTGGGCAAGCCCACATCTGTCTGGAGTATAGCATGGGCTGGACCATGTATGATTTGAAAATGGGTGGGCTGGCTCATATTGTAAGCAAAGGGCTATGGGACAGCCCATTGGATTATGAAACTAGTGGGCCAGCCCAATCATGGTGTTCCCACCCTATGTAGAACATTGATTGCCAGGTGGCAACATGTGGCGATCTTCAGCTAAGTTTTGCTACCTACATCTACGCCGTGTAGATCACAGCCCTTCAGTGCCATTGATTGATGTTCAGCTACGTTCAGCTATGTCAGGTAGATGTGGCTATGTGTGTCCCCCTGTATCAGATGCACCACATCTACCCGTCAGCTATGTGTATCCGCCTGTGTCTACAACGTAGACACAGGTGGATCCACTTCGCTCAACTTCATGATGCAGCCATTGTTCTGTTATACTGCACATATGTCTATGTCTGCCTATGTGCGTCTACATTGGTCTGGACGAGTGGACAGATGTAGACCAATATAGATATAGGTAGATGGATTAATCACTGCATTCCCACCCTATGTAGACACACTCATGTCTACATTAATTGACATGGTTGATTGATATGTGGCAATATGTGGCAATCTTCGGCTAAGTTTGGCTACCTATGTCTACACCGTGTAGATCACGGCTCTTCAGCACCATTGATTGATGTTGGCTACATTCAGCTACGTCGGGTAGATGCACTGCATCTATGCGTCGGCTACGTGTGTTCGCCTGTGTCTATGCTGTAGACCCATGTGGACCCACTTCACTCAACTTCATGATGCAGCCATCTTTCTGTTATACTGCACATATATCTATATCCGCCTACGTGCGTATAGATGAGTGGACAAATGTAGACCAATGTAGATATAGGTAGACCAACTGCATCTACATGGTGTAGACACACATAGACACAGGGTCCATCTACACCCAAAAACCCAACCAGAAAAGCCAAGAGCCAGCTGGAAAGCTGGCTGGGAAGGAAGCCAATGGGCGAATTTATGGGCTGCCAAAAAAAAAGGGGGGCCTCAATATGGATAGATTATGCTCAGGATAAAAGCCCTGGGCAAGGGCTTTCAGAATCACCCAGAAACATGCAAAACGGCCCAGAAATGGGCCCAGAAATGCTGTTTTTGGGCTGGGCTGGTGCCAGGGGTCCTGGTCTTGGAATGGGCCCACGGGACATCCCTAGAAATTTTTCAGGCCCGCCTGCGGCGGGTGGGCTGTCCCACATAGAATCAGTCTGGGACAGCCCAGACCAATTTTGCTGAAACCAGTGGGCCAGACCATAGGCATGGTCCACACTGCCAAATATCACCCCCCTAAGGCCAATTAAGTCCCTTGAAAAAATAGGCCCTAGAGGGGTTGGACCAGGGTAGCCTAAAGTGCCCACAACACGGTTTCTGTGTATGACCCCAATGCGCATAGAACCCCCACCCAAACCGCATTGTTCTGTCACCGTTGTCACCCGCTGTTGCAGGGTCAGATGGCTGGGTTGTGGAATGACCCGTTTATTTAGTTCTCATTATCATTTTACATCTGCCCCTATTTTACTTTACAGCATCTGTTTGTAACGTAAATAGTGCCAACACACCATGTTTCTACCACGAACCACAACATCAGTGGCCAGTGTAAGGCAAGCGCCCAGAGGCAGCACCGAGCTCCTCACCCCCTCCTCTTTGGAACACCGTCAGTGGGCAGTCTAGCCACCAGAACCCCTCGAATTTCGCATAACAGCTTCACCTTTTTCACACGGCTTTTTGTAAGGCTGCTGCTTCAACCTTACTACATTCTGCACCGTCCAACCTCTCCTATTGTGGATTGGTTCAGCCTTCGATGTCTGCATCACATCACCACTGTTCTGTGCTATCGCACTGCACTACCGCTGTTCATGCCGTCCTCATCGTATTGCTCCTGCTGATCCCCTTCAGCCTTGGCTTAGCACACCAATGCCTCAGTCCTCATTGCTCCTTGCAATCCTGCATTGTATCTTCACCACTACCACTGACTGAACATCATTGGGCTGATTTTCTCCCAGAATGTTCGAAGTATTATATATATTGGAATCAAATTTAAAGGGATATAATAAATCACTTGTCTGTACGCCTTTACAGCTTTTTGCAGAAGTAATGACACTCGTTCAAAATTTCTATAAATAAACACAATATGATATGTTGCCTTGCCGAGCTCGTTTCTCTAGGACTACGTTCATCGGGACCAAGTTCAACATATCACATTTCAACTCGCGAAATATTGTTCACAAATTATTGTACACACTTGCTGGTTAGATATTATAGATGTTCAGATCTATTTAAGGTTGTGAGACTCAGAACCGTGTTATTCGGCCTGCCCGCTTCAAGCAACCCGCTAAACTATTTGAGTGCTATACCTGTAGCATAGCGGAATGCCATCCGTATTTGTTTCCTGAGACAGAGTATCACTTTCTCCGACTTCACGCCTCTATTCAATTAAAGCATCAACCTCAGCAAAGCTCGGGAATTCAGCGTCCCACCTTGTATCAATTGGAAAAGCCCAGTCTGCCTCTGCTTCTCAATTTTATTTTTCTAGCATTTATGCGGACTGGCAGGATCTCGCACGACTCGTTCTACACATATGGTGTGGCTGTGCTCACGTTGCGTACGCAAGTCTTCGGATGTACCCGAACAATTGATGATATCGATCACGTGTCGATTGTTGGAGCGCCATTATATTGATCTGTGTTTGTAAGGTTCCGGAGTATTCGGGCCGCCTAGTCCCTGTGTTCCGCCCACTTACGCATCCGAGTCTCTCGACTCATTCTGATTCCGTAGTCTAGTCATACTGAGTCTTACTGACTCACTCCGTACTTATTCGATATTCCCTGTAGCCTATTTAAACACATGTAGAAATAGCTACAGTAAGATGCTTCCCTCTTGAACAAGGAGACCATTCCACCGTTCTCTCTTGTTCCCTCCTCACCTGAGTCTCTCATTTGTGTGCTTCACTCCAACAGGACTCGAAACCTCAGACTTTTTTGAACGGTTACCAACTCCGCTGTTCCCGGGCTCACCGACGCCTTGATCACCCGAGCCGGCACCCAGAAATATTTTTTTCTATGAAACTAACATTGATTTCAACTCGTAAAGGTGCCTACAAGACTCCATCTCCAAAACCCTCTCGCCATCGCTCTCTCAACCAAGAGGTGACCGACGCAGATGCGATTCCGCATGGGTACTTTGACACCGCATCATACTGGTCCGGATTTGCGTCCAGCCAATGCAATTCAATTTTGCGCGGTTGTTGTTGAAGCCCGGGAGGATGAAAGCGAAATTGATAAGCCAAAGCGAGCATCGAAGAAGAAAGCCGGGAAAAGACACCAGAAGTCACGCAGCAGGAGTCGCCAGTTGTGAGACTACGGAGTTTCTGGATAGAAAGTCGTAGACACAGAAGTTTCGATTGGCGGAGTTGTTAGAAATCAAACAAGTTGAGTCGTGCAAATCCGCGTGTTGTTCGGAACTGTTACTACTCGGACTACAAACCACACTACTTATACTAATCTACATGTAACTACGGAACCGGGAGATGACTGGGAATGAGTAAGGGAACTGGGGGCGCAGGAAGCGCAGGGGTTGCGCAACTACGGCACAGTAGTTGCGGACTCCGGCGTGGTGCGCAGTGGTGATCCGCCTTGATGGCCGGATTGATACGATGAGCTGTGTCTGATCCTTACACTCGCCCTCCGATGATCGCTTCGCGGTCATCACCACTTCTTACGACACGCTCACACCGTGACGTTAACAGCCTCTCCGCCGTCCACAGTGAGCAATCCACCATTCGCCGCATCATCATCCTCGTCTTTGAAGATGGTGTAATCAGTCATGAACACATCCTCGTCCACAACCGGCACTTCCTCGGCTTCGCCCTCCTCACCAAACAAAGCCGCGTCGACACTGTCCTCGGTTGAAGCCACACTCGCGGTCTCCGAACCAGCCACGGACACTGCTCCAATGCGCGCATGCTTGCCACGAGGCACTCTCTTGCCCTTGTTCTTGCGGGCGGCCTTACCGACAACTTTGCGCTACCAGCCTTTCGATCTGACGGCTTTACCTGCATCTTCGGGTAAGTCGTGTATCACCAAGGATACTGCATCAACAATCTCACCGAAGCTCGCCCGGCGGTAGGTTCCCATGTCGCCACGAACGCCACGACGCGCAATTTGCGAAGCGTTGGCCGCGAGCTGTTGAGTCACCAAGGCTTGGTGGTTGAGGAACGAGCTGAACGCGTCATTCGACAGGGAGACCCCACCCGGAGCCGTCTCGGTAGTACGCGACGATGAGCCTAGAACATCTTCAGCATCCGAGTTATGAGCTGTTGCACAGCATGACCAGCACTCACCCGACGTGTGCCTATTGCGCCACGCTTCCTCGATACGCGGAAAGTCGGAAGGGAGCGGCGCCCTGGGGTGACGGACCCTGTAGCTTTCGATGTAACCCGGGGGCGGCATTCCTGGGTGCCCAGCTGTGCCATTGACCCAAGCCAGGACAGCATCGTGGTAGTTCTCCCACGCAAGGGCGTCGGCAGCGCTATAACGAGGATCGGAAGACATTTGGATAGCAGACGGGTAAGTCCTTGCTTTATCTGTCGCTCGAGGGCTGCTATTTATCGGTAGAACTCTCTTGTTTCTTCCAAATGAGGTCTCCATTTCTTGAATCAAGACATGGCTGACGCGGCCCCGTTGTGGCGCTCCTGGAATTAAGACATGTACTGCTGCTGAGCGCACATTCTCATCGAATTCTGGACTAGTTCCTGATCCTGTTTTCAAATTCTGAATCTTCGATATTCCCATCGCTTCCAGGTACGATTGCAGGGGTTCCAGGTGCTTTACTTCGGGATACTGAAGCCAGGTGACGTCTCCAGACTTCCACTTCACCTCGAAGAGAGAATCGCGTCCTTTCCCGCTGTGGGATAGAATACGATCCACTGCCCATTCGCTTGGCACTGCCCCAAATCCGGGAAGCTGATGAATCTGGCGGCCGGGAAAGCGACGATCATCGTTCGGTACGTGAATCCGTAGCAATGATGCATGAAAAGACGGATTAATTCCCCGCATTTTTAGTTCCTGAGACAATTCTAACTCATATGACGAGCCAGGTTCCAGAACTTTTCTAATGCGGAATGGACCGATGTATTTCGGAGTAAGTTTCCTTGCGCGTCCCTTTGGCAATTTCAAATTCTGTGTTGACAGATACACCAAATCCCCTGTGGAAAAAGCCGCCGGGCGCCGTCTTTTATTGGCCTGCACTGTCTGCTTTACTCGCTTGGTAATAATCGCGTCGTGCGCCATCATGATAGATTCTTTCACTCGCTCGGCAAATTTTCTGACTCCAGGATATTCATTTCTATCATTCCAGATCATCGGTCTCGGAAGCCGCCCGTAATTCAAGAAGAACGGCGAGAACCCCGTGGTATCGGAACGCGCCGAGTTCATTGCAAATTCGATTGCCGGTAAGCGCAGGACCCAATCCTTCTGATTGAGCTCAACGCACTGCCTCAGCATCTGAGTCATCGTTCTGTTTGCGCGCTCGGTTGCGCCGTCGGTTTGTGGGTGATATGCCGATGATAACCGCAGTTCGGTGTTGATCAAGGCATGTAACTTCTGCCAAAACGTGCTCGTGAACAGGGAATCTCTATCACTAACTATGATTTCCGGTAATCCATGTAGCTTGTAAACCACCTCGAACACAAGCTCTGCGACATCTGTTGCCTTGTAAGTCTGTTTCGTTGGCGTCAAGTGGACCATTGATGTGAGATGATCAATCACCACGCAGATCATATCGAACGTTCCTAGTCTATTCGCCGATTCCGGCAAAGGCCCAACAAAATCTATCCCAATAGATTGCCAAGGACGCCTTGGTACCTCGAGGGTTCTCAGTAAGCCTACTGGCTTCTGAGTCGACGGTTTACTCATTGCGCATAGGCTACAACTATCGCAGTAGGCTGCAATGTCGCGAATCATTTCATTCCACCATACATGGTATCGCAAGTAATTCAATGTTTTGCGAGCCCCCAAATGAGCCAGCAAGGAATGTGCTTGACCAATGACAAGGCTACGCATGCCCACACCGTCTATTACAAGATTGGGTATGCATAGCATTTCCTCGTCGGCGCGCTTCATATATATCAACCCATCACGCAGCAAAAAATCTTTATAGTGAGTGGGCTTTAGTAATATCTGCCGGAAAAATGCGTCATTGATGTAGTGGCCCTTCAAGACATTCGGAAAATCGACTTGCGAAGCCGATTTGACCAGATCTACAAGCCCCGCACCGTCCCCCGCTTCTTCGGGTGCAATGGTGACATCTTTTCCAACCGTCGTTTGTACCGACTGCCCTGTCTCCGCTGTGACATTCGAAGATGGTCTATCTGCATCTCCCTCACTGGGTGTTCCCGGGGCTATCTCATTGTCTAACCCCCCTTGATCTCATCCGATACAGGGAGCGTGGTCACCGTTTGTTTGGAAACTGGGTCAATTGTACCTTGTTCTCTGTTTGGTCCGATCTTGACCTGGTGAGTTTTGTGGTCAAACTCGACGCGAGGTTTATTACCGAGTCTTCCAGATCTCCTAGGACCATCAACAGCGCAGATCCACAATGCGCTGGTATCGGTATGTACGGGTGCTGACATATTTACAGCCGCTAATTTGGCATGTATAGGAATCTCGTCCGGATCCCTATCCTGGACGTACTCGCTTGGTGCTCGGACTCCTCCCGTTGGTTCGTTCGCGTAAATCCTCGACAGTGCATCGGCGAGAATGTTGGTGTCCCCAGGAATATAATGAATGGTGAATTCAAATTCATTCAAAACACTCATCCAGCGGTGTTGACGCGGGGACAGATGTCTTTGTTGCATGATATATTCAAGACCTCTATGGTCTGTACATATCCTAAATTTCGCCCCTATCAACTCGGCTCGAAAGCGCTTTAGCGACTCGATTATTGCCAATAATTCCTGTTCATGAACAGGGTAATTCTGCTGTGCCGAGTTGAACTTTCCAGACCAAAAAGAACTAACTTCGCCGTCTTCAGGTCATTGCCTTGGCTCAAATAGCCACTCGCACCTGTCAGACAGGCGTCAGTGACGAGGTTGATCATCTCAGCCCCCACGGAATAATCGAGGGCAACGCGGTGATGATCCCGCCAGTCTTGCACGATATTCTTAACCTCGTCGAACGCTCGTGGGTGTGTAGGATGCCAGCGCCAGACCGCCGCAGGACCACTAATCGTTGAGAGGATAGACATCGGAATTCGCATACTTGGACCATCCTGGTGCCAAGAATCCAACCGCGCCCAGAAAACTACTCAACAAGGTTTTATTGGTTCGGTGTTTTCCAGTTCGTCACCTTATCCACCTTGTCCGGATCCATTCTGATGCCTTTTTCGTCAATGATATGGCCGAGGACTCTCAATTCACGAGAAAACAGCTGCATCATATCCGCACTGAGATACAACTTTTCCTTTCGCAATACCGTAAAGATTTTACGGAGTGAGTCAAATGTTCATCTACCGTGTCGGAGTATATCACAATATCATCCAGGTACACGTTCATAAATACGCCAATATATTCCGCAAAAATATGGTTCATCAATAGTTGACATGTCGCAGGACCGTTCAAGTCTCCCTGCTGCAGGAACCAAGCTTTCCATTGGTCCCATCCGGCGTCACAAATAAGGTGTGCGAAACATGTTCTTCAACCACCCTAATTTGTTCATAAAAATCTTTCCCGTCTAACAAGGGACCGTATTGGATGGCGTACCACATTACGCAGAATTCCATCCATATCTGGTAGCGGAGCAGTAAGTCTCCTAGTGTTTGCGTTACTTCTCTTTTATCAAACACAGTGCGTATCTTTACTTCGCCTGCTTTCGCGCTTGTCTTCTTCAGGATCAACATAGGAATGGCGTTTGTACCCGTCGCGATGCGCCATCTTCCCGATCGGAGATAGACCTCCTTCTTTGCCTGCCAAAGCGGTTTTTAGCGCGTCAGGACACTTCGAAGGGCGCCAGGAATATACCTTTGTGTCGTCGATAATCGGAATAATATGATTTACTGCTCGGAATGGCGGCAACGCCGTCTGCGCAGGATCCTGACACAAATCCGCTACTTCCGCCCGAATCTTGCGGCGTAAGTCCTCATATCTACCATCCAACACCTCTGCTGCAGCCGATATAATTTTGACCATCGTATCGCCCTCCAGCGATTGTGGTGTCATGGAGCCAATTACCACACGTGTTGGGTTGAACCCAACAGCGACTTTGTGTTGAAAGAGGAATGGCGTACCGAGAACGATATCGTAAGCGTCTAAATTGCATACGTCGAAGCTCCGCTGACCATTTATGCCTTGGTATGTGAAATCAACCATTGCGGAACGATTCACAATCGAGCGAGAACCTGATACCGCCATATATAACGGTACAGGTTTCACGAGGATCTCAGTTTTGATCTTTAACTGATCCACCACCTTTGTCGAGATAAAATCCATCATCGAGCCTGTATCCAAAAGTGCTCGGACGGCTTGGCCATTGACCATAGCCTCGACAATTATCTGGCGCGGTAAAAATTCTATCCCGGTCTTTCTCTCGCATCGCTGTCCGGTACATATGATCGTGAGTACTTTCGTTCAGGTCTGCTCGGCTACGCTTCCGGGACTGACCTCCCCGTGTCCTTACAGCCGCACATCGAGGTTGAGACATAATACGCCGACGGCGCCGGATCCTTTCGATCGATTCCATGCTGGGGAGTCTCGTCAGGTGGCGGTCTACTCAAGACCTCACGCGCTGAGAATCCTGGTACCCTAATCTGGCTGTGAGTGACAAAGTAGTGATCCGCGGTTAACTGGTCAAAAATTAAATAACCACCAGTCGCAGGATCCACTATTAGTCTCTCCATTGCGGAATCCATTTCCATATTGTCCAGTTCTGTTAATGCCCCAGCAAAACGGAACAGCAGCCAATTCAGTGCTGGATATTCATGGTCCGGCTCATCCCCGATAAAACAACCTTGATTTCGTGGTGCCGAAAGGTGTTTATCACAAGCATCGTTGACCACATCCATTACGCTGAAATCCACGCGTGTCAGATCCTCTCGGGTTACCAAATAGGGAACCTGGGACTTCAACCAGTCCGTTACTTCGAACGCGGAACCGTATTCAATGACCGTGAACCTCTCGTCAGGGACCATTCCTTCGGCTATCGCTTCATCCGGAGGATAGGCCGTCATCCACAGTTTCTTGATATAAGAGCATACTTCCAAAGCCGGCGCTCTCAGCCAAACTTTATCGGTACCTTTATCCTGGGTCGAAGGATCGGGTAGCTCGTCAGAATCTTCGACGCGGACCGAATCCGTGTGCACCGATGACTCGTCTTTCGCTTTCGCGAGATCGTCCAGACCCAGGTAATCGTACCGAGCTACACCGACTGACACTTTCTGTTGGGAGCTTTGGCCTGGTGTTTGTCAGGGCAATTTCGACTCTGGTGTCCCACCTCTCCACAGGTGAAGCATTTATTCTCTGCCCTCATCTGATCCATTTCTTCCGGAGACCACTTCGGTTTAAAACTCTTGGGTTTGCCGGACTTTTCCTTCTGTTTGTCCTTCGCCCATTTTCCGGCTGATTGATTATTCTTCGCAGATTTATCAGTCTTTCGGCCGGTGCTTGTGTCCGATGTCTCCTTGTCGTTATCATCCGGTGGCGTCCAAGGCTCGTTTCCTCGAGCCCTATTTTTGAATCGCCCCCAGGTGCGTCCTTCTGGCTTGGGTCTCCAATCCCGTTGTTCCTTGTCAAGTGCTTCCTTCGATTTCTCGAATCGCATTGCCCATTTGACAAGCTTCTCCAAGCTTGATTCTTCCGGACTCATGCCTCTGTCTAGCCACTTGACCCGTATGTACTGATCAGCACCATCCCAGAATATCTGGACTAAATGCCTCTCTGTTACATCGGGGAACCGTTTCGCCAACGACCTAATGTCCCGAATAAAATCTCGGACTGTCTTTTTGCCTTGGTACGCGCTCATTATCGCTTCCGTAACCGAAGTTTAAAATCGGTGGGGAAGCAGTAATCGAACAACGCCTTATAGACATCTTTGATAGTCCATTGTTTCAAGTTCGTTGCGACATGGTCCATGAAGAACTTGCTTGCAGTGCCGCTCATGAAATTAACAATCAATTTCATGGCTAATTTGTCACTCAAAGCCGTAAGCTCGATCCACGTATCTACCTCGTACGTCCAATGATCGAATGTGTCCATTACAGGCTTCCCATCCCAGATGAACGGTGCTTTGATCTTAATTCCAGCCATGGCTTTCTTCATACTTCTCATTTCATCCAGTTTGCGCTTGTCCTAAGCTTGTTTCGCAACTTCCTGCTGCGAATTCCGCTGTAAGCGCCGGAGGAACTGGTGTCAGAACCTGGATCTGACTGGGCTGACTCTGAGCTCGAGGTATCAGAACTCGAGGAACTGTCACTCGAACTACTTGGAGTATTGGGAGGCGCCGGTGGGCTCCCAGACTTGCTTGTCGTAGCCCGGAACCAACCACCTTCCGGTACTTGCGACTCTGACCGCGAAAATCTCTCCTTGGCCTTCTTGGCATCTTTGGATTTCTTATGGTGCTTCTCTCTGGCGGCGTTACTATTCTGCATCTCTTGCAAGTACGCCGCAAATCCTGCGCTGCGCTCTGCAGCGTCGACATTCTTCCCTTTCGTTGATTGCTTAGCTGCTGCCTCCTCGGGAACTTCAACGATCACTGCCATGCTTCTCGCCGGCACGGCCGAACTGATCTTGACTTCCTCGATGGATGCTTCTATCGCGCTCTGGAAATCGACTTCTTCTTTCTTTACCCACGACCCAGGAATCGGACCAAGCTGATCTTCATCCTCACTGAGGTCGAACCATGTTGGGAAGAACTTATATTCGGTATCCATCCTCTCTGGGACTAACCACTTATACTTCTTGGCAGTGATCCGGGGTACTACAAACCCGTTCTCAGAACTTTCCCAGTCCAGACTGCCTTGCGAGTGGAGGATATATGCAGATTCAGCTTCCACATTCTCCAACGAGGCAGCATCTGCGCCGCTCCCGGAATCACCCGGTGGGTGATTCATCTCGCTCTTCCTCATCATCGTCGGCATCCTGATTCTCGTACGTAGCGACTAGCTCGTCAAGATCTGATCCGTGAATCCGAGGGCCTTGAGCAACGCGTAATGCGTGCTGATCAACAGAGGGTAAACTCCCAAATTGGAGCTCGCCCTCCGCTGCTAAGACTGCGGGCTCATTCTGTCCGTTGAATGATGCCCCAACTTCGGCTACCTCCTGCAGAATAGACTTCTGCAGGGTCCGAGTTGTCTCTGCGACTGAAGCGTAGGTCTTCTTTCGCGTAGATACCATATTCTGGTATTTCTGTATAACCGGTGTAATTAAGCGCTATGCTTGCTCAATCGGGTGATCAATCCGATTGTTAAACACGAGAAAAAAATTGGACTCAAAAAAAATGTGAGACTACGGAGTTTCTGGATAGAAAGTCGTAGACACAGAAGTTTCGATTGGCGGAGTTGTTAGAAATCAAACAAGTTGAGTCGTGCAAATCCGCGTGTTGTTCGGAACTGTTACTACTCGGACTACAAACCACACTACTTATACTAATCTACATGTAACTACGGAACCGGGAGATGACTGGGAATGAGTAAGGGAACTGGGGGCGCAGGAAGCGCAGGGGTTGCGCAACTACGGCACAGTAGTTGCGGACTCCGGCGTGGTGCGCAGTGGTGATCCGCCTTGATGGCCGGATTGATACGGTGAGCTGTGTCTGATCCTTACAAGGAGACAGAAGAGCCACATTTCGTGTCGGTTCAGTGTCTGTGTGCTCAATGTACCTGAATTTCATGGTCAAGTTTGTAAGACACACCTTTCTTTTATGACGGCGGCGCTTGGCTTGGGTGGGGCGCGACGCGACGCGACACGACTTTCGGCAATGAACAACTTGAAATAAATCATAGACCATGAATTGAGATGGAAGGGTAGACTTTCCCCGATGCTGCTGTCGGATACACAGCGTACTGGACAATTTCGTTCAAATCGACATGGGGTGTGACGCGTGACCCATTTTACCTATTCAACATTTCGGCAACCGCCGAATTTTTGCGTGACACCTCGAAAATTTCGGCATTTGAATCGAAATTTTTGTCTTTTTTGCCTTTTTTTTTTTTTTTAGGCAATTTGGGGCCTGTGTGACCACTTGGAAGTTCGACGACAGAGGCCCAAGTGACGCGTGACCTCGACCAAAGTTCGTGATCGACAGGGGGTGCGTGACGCGTGACTGCCGATTTGAACGAAATTGTACAGTATTGCCATTGTGGAAGCCCAAAGGCTGCTTGCAAATGTTGGCTTGACGACACCAAAGTGTTTGCCGACAAATCTTGACGACCATGATCCTGATTTCCTGGAAGTCACTCGAGCCATTTCACAGGCTCTTCCAGCCTGTTCTGCCTCCGCTGCCGTGCTAGGCCCTCAGTATTGTCCACCTGCTGCTCGAGAGTTCACCTCCCAAGAAATCAGCGCCGGTCTTGACTGTGTCAATCGACAAAGTTTCGTTCACCGCTTGGTCGACCACCCACTAGGCTCGATAGTGGAATATCCGGAGACGGGGACCAGCATAGGTACCGGGATCGCGCACCGATTCTCTGTTGACCCCGCCAATTTCCATCATCCAAGAGAAGCTTCCAATACTCCCTCGGTGATTCACAAGGCGGGGACTCTCATGTCCACTGTGGCCAACTACTCCTAGGACGCACAGGATTACCAGCGGTTTGTTTTCACAAGAAACTGTCTTGTATGTATTTTTATCGAAGCCTTGAGCGTATATTTTCTGATTCCGGAGCTCGGCAGGCAAAGGGCTGAAGTATTGCTCTGCCCGGTCACTTCATCCTCTTGCGCCGGGTCTCCAGTTGGATGCCATAGCGGACGCGAAGAAAGAGATCTTTGTGAAGACTCTGGGCCTGTATTGCGTACTTGCAGAGAAAGGCTGCGCGTTTGATCTTCGTGTCGACGGAGAAGATCTGGATTCTATCGGACTTATGGACAACAACGACGCCGACACCGAATCAGAGTCGGATGACTCTGATTCCGAGACCCGTACAAAAGTCATCAGGGATTCTCGTCGGAAGAAAACTTCGCGCTCTTTCTGCAAAGGCAAGCTTGAAATGTGCTTCGATGAATATCAAAGATCCTTTATCCAGTATGCGTGCCTCTCACCTTCCCGGGAATTTCTAATTGCCTCGTTCGACAGATGTGAACATAGGAAGAATACAGATAAAGCACATTTGATCCTACGCACCCTCGACGAGTTCGATATCACATATCTCCATGCTCTCTTGGAAAATGACTCGAAGGTCATCGATGAGCGCGAGGAACTGGCACGCCAGTTCGGATACGGCCCTCGGGCTCCGTGCTCCTTCACCGCATCTCCTTCCGCGCAGAAGGAATTGTGCCGTAAGCCCAATCGGCGCTGTTTCTACTTCTCGGACTCACCTTCTTCAGCATATTGGCATCGCGACTCTGGGAAGTTGGCCCGCGGTGTACTTCAGCGAACCGCTGGCAATTGCACTGCCAAATTCGATATCTATACTCCCGATGATTTGTCGGACTGCCCGTTTGTTGTGTGATCTGTCGTAACCTCCATACCCATCCGCCACCTCACCCTGTCAAAACCCGCCACCTTTGCTGGAAGTGTTTCGGTCCTTGCTGCTGGATTTGGACTGGAAGCTTGCTGATGCAACACCGCGTAAGCTGATGCTTGATTCCGGCTTCATATCTGGTTTGCGACACAGCTTGGGGTGGACCAAACCGTTTGACCCACCACTTGCGGCCCTTCATCCGTCGTATGGGAATTTGGATCATATTCGCCGTTACATCGATGAGCTACGAAAGGTTTTATTTCCGGATGGAACAGGATTTGAAGGTATTCCCATCGCCATTTGCCTTGGATCATATTTAATATATTTCGGCAGGTGCTCAGCTACTTGCCGCAGAACATCGTGGTCTCCCCGAAGAGGAACAGTATGTTTGGTGCGCCGAGAAACACACGCTCGCGGATGGGAAGACTTTCTATCTGGTCATATGCATGCTGCGCTCCATGTCTGCACTACTCATGCGTTCAAAAAAACTTTCCTTGGACACGGCTTTCAAGCGTTTGAACGGGAAATGGCAAGAGTTTGAGATGGAGACCTGGGAGGTCGACCATATGAAATGTATGTCATTTATCGCACAGAGACTCAGTTCTCAAGTGTATTTTATAGCAATCATCGGTACACGGGCATTTACAACGTCCCAGTCGGCCGAAGCTCACCTCATTTTGTTCACTCGAATATTTGAGATTGCACACGCCGACACCGGTATCCCATGTCGCTTCCGCCACATCCATGGGGAAGGGTTCGAGATTTGGATCACGGACGCTCACAAGGGGCAGGCTTTAGGTAGATATCTTTGGTGATTAAATCCTTCCCATTTAACCAAAATTCTTTAGGCGTCGGGATGTATTGCCAGAAGCTATGTGCACATCTTTGGCGATGTCTACTGCCCGATGGAGCCG
>JARIHO010000167.1:0-57294 GCA_029282495.1 Mycena albidolilacea
TCTGTGTTGGAATTCCCTTTTACGAGATTTCTCCTCGCGCTTAATCATGATAATCCTCTGGTTACCGAATTCTGGATGTAATGCTCTCAGTTTTTAACTGTAAATCCATCAACCCGCTTCGAAGGCTCTCACCACACAGGATATTCTATTCCGTTCTAGTCAACGTCTTATCGAGATTCTTGATCTGCCATCACTTTTACGTCTTCTTCTTGACCTCCATGGCCGATCTCTGCAGCACCGTCGACACGCTCATCGCACTCCATGCGACCCTAACCACACAGCTTCAAGACCCAGCTCGCCAGCTGTCCTCCCCCGAGGCCGCCGCAATCAAGCGCCTCAAAGAGTCCGGCATCCCACTCAAACGGCGTAAGGGTAAGGGCGAGACGCAGCCCAAGAAGAAGCCCAAGAAGGACACCACAAAGGTGCGTCTCTACCTTATACCTACTTGCAAGCTCACTCTTTCTAGGATGATACGCCGCCCAAAAAGACTGAAGCCGATCTGGACGAGATCGCGGACGATCGCATCCAGGCCCTCCTCCCGGACAAGCTGCCCCCTCCGCTAACCCCCGAGGAGCTCGTCAAGCTCGTCCTGCACCCCACAGCATTGGCCACGCCGGAGGAGGAGGACGCTTTCCTCATCCAAATGATGCGCGGCTTCGCTGCGCCCGAAGGAAGCTGGGTGCGTCTTTTGCTTGTCCTGGTTCCTCTACTCACGATCCCAGACCTCAATTCTTTCCGCGGCCGGTCTCCACTCCACCCAGAAGGTCACAATTAAGACCGTGACCACCAACGCTGCCGCCGAGACCCCTGGACAGCCAGTTTCCCTCGTCACCGCCGAGTCGGTGCGTGTATACACCCTCCGACTTTCCTTCGCCAACTCTTCCAACAGAACATCCTATCGCTCATTAAAACGACCCGCGCCGACACCTATGCCGCGGAACGCATCCTGCTGTGCCAGACGATGTCCACCCAGCCGGCCTGGCACAACCTCAATCACAATGACAGGGGCGTTCATAACCGCGAGCTCTATATCGCACAACATCCTCAACTCTTCGACGCGGACCAGACCGACGCGCAGAAGCATAAGATGCTGACCCGCAATGGGGAACACTCGACGGCGATGAACGACTTCTTACGCAAGGACCGCGAGCCGCTCTCGCGCGCGCGCAACCAAGTCTTCTACTTCGGCCGTGTCGTGCGTACACCGTTTCTCTCCCTCTCCTTGCTCTGACCTTCCACAGTTTGGATTCGCCGCAGTCATCCATCCCGCCGCCTCCCTCGACTCGCTCGGCCGTCGCACCCCGACCCTCACCCGCGTCAGCAGACGTCTGCACCTCGCCCTTGCAAAGCGCCCGGAGCTGCGCAGCGAGATCCAGGCCCGCGCCGACGCCAATCTGAGTGTCATCCGTGAGTTTGTCCGCGGTATTGTCGTTGTCGACAACAAGGACGCCGTCCGCGAGTTTTTCACCGAGTTTCCCCAACGTGTCTCTCTGTATGACTACTAATGTCTTCTCCGTTAAAGCCCTGTATCGTAGCCCTACTCGAACTTTGTAACTTCTGTATTCGCCATTTGGGCTATCAAATTAGATGTCACCTGTCTAGCGAGCTCTAAGCCGACGTTGGCGTCTTGTACCCGCCTCTACACGCACTGCGTCCAGGCAAAACCCCTGAGCGCTTGCTAGTTCAACAAACCACGCAACTGCGTGCCCCAATACCGCAGTGTACAAAAATCTCCCGACTCTGAAGCAATCATCGATCTCATTAAACTTATCCTGAACATCATTACAAACACCCGTCTTGCTCGGTCTCAATCCTCCCCCTCAAGCGGCACCGCATTGTCGGGGTACTGCCGCACAAACGCATGCAGGCATTCAGTGAGCGCGGGGTCGATTGCGTCGGTAACTCCCTGAAGCGCAGCCCATGATCCCTCCCATCGTGACTCTGCCATCGACATTCCTGGGTTGACATCGCGCAGTTCCTCCGGGATATGTTCCACCACATACGTCAAGAATTTGGGAAAGGATTTGCTTCGGCGGTCGCCGACCAAGTTCTCGACTGCCCAGAAGGGATCGAGGAACACCACCGGCCCAAACTTCGATGATCAGCTGCCTAGAACAGTTCAGGATCACGCCGACTCACAGCCAGATACATTCGGATGAAGCGATTACGGGCCGTGAGGGCTGGTTCTAAGGCCTTCTTGTATTTCTTGAACGCCTCTGCGAGCGAACCTTTGCCCTTGATCTCTGCGCAGCGTTCCTGCTGGGACATGTCCTCGAAATGGACCGCGTACTTGTCGAGCTTGAAGAACGCGGCGGCATGATACTCGTTCTTGAGCTTGTTACTGCCCTCGCCCTCCATCGCCGCCCAGTCCATTCCCCACGCTGCAACGGACAGAGTCTCAATGATGTAGTCCGCCAGGCGTCCGCTGCGGCTTCTCTCGCCGTTGGCGACTATCGCCTGGGATGATTTAATATCGGGACCGGCAGCACGAAGCGGCGCACCTGTTCGTTGGCACGCAGTCTTGCCCCCAACTCCAAACCCAGCGTTTCGGTTATCCCCGCCACTCGCTCCGAGATCGTCTCACTTACAGAGTCCGCGATGTGGGTCCCTACCGCTTCGGTCTACAAGCCTGTGAGTCTGGACCCCTCGGGCAGCAATGCCAACGCACCCATTCCTCCCTACAGTCTTCGTGGCCCCACCCAAGATACGCGCGCTCAAAAGCAGCCTTTTCCTCTCCCTCGCGCGTAGCCCTCACTCCAGCTTTCAAGAACTCGACGTACACATCATGCTGTTGTGGCTCCCAGAACGCCAAGTCCTCCAGCTCATTGTAGCGTTTGATTGCCCGCTGATCCAGAGAGTTGGGCTGCCGGGAACCGTCAGATCAGAAACCGCTGTACGGATCACGACTCACCTTTTTCGCCTTGCTCTTCTTGCGGCCCATCTCCTCCTCCTGCGAATCCCCATCTCCTCCTTCGTCCCGTTCCTCTTGCCGGTCGTCCTTGTCCGCCGTGTCCCCCTCTTCATCATCGCGCTGCTTCTCCTTGTCCACATCCTCCTCCCCGTCATCCTCTTCTCCGTCTTCCGCAGGCGCCTATATATGCCCGTCAGCGATGCACACGGCCTTCGTGCTCAAGTTTACCCCTCTGGATTTCTTTGCCGAACGGCGTTCTTCGTTCTGCCCAACGACCCTGCCCTCACGCCCAAGAGACACGGGAGTCCTAGGATTGCGGGTAAACGTCGGCTCGGAAATCGGTTCAACGGCCCTGGCCATCTCCGCCTGCCACTTTCGCGTGTTGGGAGTGTCGCCCTGCAACGCCTCGAACTCGACCGCTGCCTGTCGGGCCATTTCCAAAGCCTCCGACTGCCGAGCACGCTTGTGGCTGCGTGGGGTCAGATCGTCTGGGATTGTCGCAATGCGACGACGCCCGCCATCTTCTGCAGGGTTACGGTTGGGGTTCGAGCTCAAAGCGGGATCGGGGGAGGACATGGAAGGAAAAGAAGAGCAATACTACTATAACGTAACCTGACGTGCGCATGCTTCGCTTTCTTCTTCCGTAGCAAACCCATGCACTTCTCGACCTCCGAGCCTCAAACCGCCAATCGAGTCAGTGTCAATTTCTTTGACACCTATTTTTTCCTTCGACTGCCGCCATTCCCTGCGCTGACTTGGCGTCTCTAGCTCATATTTCTCTTGCTGATTCGCCGCCTAGCAGCTCAGATGGAGACCCTCGAACAAGAGATGCCAACGCCTCCAACGGTATATGGTGTTGTTGTTGTTTTTTTGTCCGCTGTGGTCACGGCCCTGTTTGGGTTCTCGAGTCGTCCGCATAACGTTTGAACGACTTGCGTCCTTATACATGAGTTTCCATCAATTTCAGGAGTAGGCATTTATTCAAATCCCATCTCAATTCAATGCTTCGCGAGCTTTTTACTGCTCCAGAGAACCTTGTGTGAGGCTACTACCTCCGCCGTGTATCTCGTACTCGCACAGGGATCGCGATTCTGCGAGACCTGAGCGATGGGTACGCGCAGCTGGGACGCTATGTGAAGGCGCATCGATGATTTCATAGCGAAGAAGCAGGGGGCGAGATTGAAGGTATGTCTTCCGACCTTCCGCGAGTGAACGATTCTTATTCAGCGATCCCATCAATTCTTCCCAACACCCATGTGCACTTCGACAACGACGGCCGCGACACCGACAGGCGCTCTGTGACATGCTATCTCCTAACTAACCCCAATTATTTGTCCTGCGACTCCAAAACTAATACATCCCTTTTCTGCGCGTGTGCGGGTGTAATTCGAGCGTGGAACTTTGCGCTCACCTGTAATTATTCCTTCCCAAACATCGGTTAAGAATCCACAGTGAGGTCACTGTAGATTTTGGCTCAGGGGAGGATTTCCAGGCAAGGAGGATGCAAAGAGAATCCAAGGGTTTACAAACCAGTGGGGTATCTACAACAAGTATCCTAGCTTTTATAGACAATGAAGATATCACATGTATGTGGAATATGAAATATGTGGGTCAGAAGTTGAAATAAACTATGGCGCAGCAACAACGGTGAAATAGCGATATTCAAATGATCGGAATAACGTGTGGGTCAAGCTTGTATTTCCAACAGTCACGGTGTTCATTTCTGCTCGAAGGTACGTGTCGCATTTCGCCCAGGATCTGTCATGGTCGACTCTAGGGGCTGCGATCGAATTTGGTCGATCGGGTTTGACACCGATCACAAGATCCCTCGCCATCGTTGCGCCATCGTCTAATAGGCTAGAATCGTAGGAGGACGTTTCAAGAGCTGTGCTGTGGCCAGCCGCCGACGGAAACAAAGCCTAAATTCGACCGCGAGATCAAGCTTCCAAAGGGCCTCACTTCCACATCTATCATCGGCGCTTCACTGCTTTGGTATGGCTTTCTTTGTTGCGGTTTTACGGAATCATTCTACAACGACCGAACGCGCGTGCTCTTCACCATCTGTGTCTAGATCCACCTGCGAGTGAAATCTGGATTCCTGGTTGCTTCACGTTGTAATTTCAGTCTAGTTCAACCTACCGATGTTTGAAATTGCTAGGACACTAGTCATCCTAGCCGAGGTTGTTAATGGTTGCTGAAAGAGGCGGACAAACCGTAGGATGCAAGCTTAAACAAACAGCCTACGTCATCCTACGCATGGATACCTAAAATACAATCTACCATACGTTGCCTATCAGTCTACAGAAGGCTCGAATACAACCTTCCACTGGTTGTTTCCGTAGGTTGACGATCAACCTGCGCGGTCTCCTCAGAGTTTCTCACATAATTTGAGGCGAAGTTCGAGCGGGGGAAAGCCATGTGATAGATTCGAAGCGCCCAGATTAGCGCCCAGATTATCGCCTCGTGGCATCGATAACAGTTTACACGACGACGCGCGTCTCTCTTCCAACAACCATGTCATCATCTGCACGGCGTCGTGAATCCCCCCCCCCTCGTGTTGTATAAATCACTCACGGACGATCCCACTGTCCCCACCGACATCCGCCACTTGCACGAGGTCGCCGAGGAGGTCACCAAACACTCATTCAATGCTGCGTGGATGCCGTTCCTCGCCCAGTTGCAGAAGGCGCTCGACGCCCACCAGCCGGAACTGATTAACGTGTGCCCCACACCCATCACCTGGAAGGATGCGAACCACCGCAGTAGGGAGGCGGGCTTCTACCCCGAGTTGGACTTTGACGGCATGATCACGTTGCGCGACTGGATCGACCAGGATGCCCCCAATGGTCATGCGTTCAGCCTCGCCCTAATGACCACGGCCATCGTCGGCCATGTGAAGGAAGGCAGGGAGTACTCAAACAGCCAGAACTGGCACATCTGGGTGCTCATGACCGCGCACGCGCCGGAGGGGTCAAAAGGGAAGACCCTAATCACGTTCGACTCCGATGTGGAGCCATACCACAACCAGGCGCGCGAGCGCAACGCACTCACCTTCGAGTTTAGTTACGTGGACTACATCCGCAAGAACAAGGCTGGCCGCTCGAAGGAGCGCGTGTGGCAGAACATGCCCATCCCCGATAGACTCTCTGAACAGGGCTTCTGTTTTCCGTTTATAATGCGCTGGCTGCTGCAGCTGCCAGAGAAAGGGTTGGACTGGCGTCACAACCACGGCACATTGGAGTACTTGCAAGGTTTTGTGCAGTTGAAGTCGTAGTCGCATTTGATTCAAAAGAATAACACTGTACTGAATTGTAAATATATCAAATCATGGAGACTGGAAAATTCAATGCTCGTCCAAGTAGAATTGCCCGCATTTTAAAATTCAATGGGTTTGGATTTGGATGTGATGGATAAAAAGTGGCGGTCCAATGATGTGTAAAGTAGCGGTCTAATCTTTGGTGCGACATTATTTTAGGCGCGGCATAGGCAAAACAGGATACGGATGTTGAATGTGACCGCTATTGATTCGGATGTGATGGAATCCCGAGATCCGATACGCACTAGGGCTATTTCATGCTACGGGTGCGGGCTACCATCGGCAGAAAGTAAAGTAGCTGTCCAATCCTTGGTACCATTTTATTTTAGGCGCGGCATAGGCAAACAGGATACGGATGTTGAATGTGACCGCTATTGATTCGGATGTGATGGAATCCCGAGATTCGATACGCACTAGGGCTATTTCATGCTACGGGTGCGGGCTACCATCGGCGGAAAGTAAAGTATCTGTCCAATCCTTGGTACCATTTTATTTTAGGCGCGGCATAGGCAAAACAGGATACGGATGTTGAATGTGACCGCTATTGATTCGGATGTGATGGAATCCCGAGATTCCATCTTTGATAGGGCCATCTCATGCTACCGGTTCGGGTTGTCGCCAAAAAAAAGTAAGGTAGCCGCAAGATCCTTGGTATAATTTATTTTGGGCGACTTGGACGAAATCCTCAAACTCGAATTACAAGAAATTCGGGCGTCTCATAGGAAATCTATACAGAACTGATGCCTTTGGACATGACATGAGCCAAGATATTGGCCGTCTCTTCCTTCCATTGTGCAAAGTATTCTGCGGCTTCACTATTCCTTTACCCAGAACTGCCCCTGTTTCAAGACGTCCTCGACCAAGACACTGGCCTTGATATCACCAAAAGCCGAGGTCCGAACCGGTGATTTCGCAAAATCGAGTCCAAGACGCGCCTGAGCCCAGTGTGCAGAATGGGTAAAATATGTCCCCGTGTGGGATGAGGTTGAAAACCAGATGTCAGAACGGATGGCGAAAGGGGGGAGAATAAATGCGCATGGTTGAATGACATGAGGCACCTGGAGTCCCTCCAGATTATCGAGTGCCGACGAGGTCAAACGCTCTCGTCCGTGGAGAGGGCTTGGATAATTTATACCCCACCAAGCCAAATTTTTCTCGGTCGCGGCCAGACCGGTTTTGCGGTAACGGATTACCCTCCAAAAAAAAACCAACTCAAAATCCGTTACCGCAACAATGCGGTCACGGATAACCCCCCAAAAAAAACGAACTCAAAATTCGTTACCGCAAAATTGCGGTAACGGAACACCCATACCAAAATCCGTTACCGCAAAAATGCGGTAACGGATAACCCTTCAAAAAAAACGAACTCAAAATTCGTTACCGCAAAATTGCGGTAACGGAACACCCATACCAAAATCCGTTACCGCAAAAATGCGGTAACCGATTACCCTTCAAAAAAAACGAACTCAAAATTCGTTACCGCAAAATTGCGGTAACGGAACACCCATACCAAAATCCGTTACCGCAAAAATGCGGTAACGGATTACCCTCCAAAAAAACCAACTCAAAATCCGTTACCGCAAAAATGCGGTCACGGATAACCCTTCAAAAACAAAACGCATCCCCAAATCCGTTACCGCAAAAACGCGGTAACGGAACACCCATACCAAAATCCGTTACCGCAAAAATGCGGTGCAAAACGCCTGTCTGGGGATACATTAGCACCCGCGCAGCACGGGACGCGGAGCGCCAGGCACCAGCCGGCTTTGTGCTCCACGCTTGACCCTTGGGCGTTTCTATTGCGTCTCCTAGTCCTGCGCGCAACCAGCATCCAGCGGCATCCTGTCTGAGTTTCCAAAAAAAAGCGGGATGAGTATAGCATCTCGCAGAAAAAATAGCGACGTACGCGTCGAATAATACGCCAGGTGCAAAACACCTGTCTGGGGATGCAGTAGCACCCGCGCAGCACGGGACGCAGAGCGCCAGGCACCAGCCGGCTTTGTGCTCCACGCTTGACCCCTGGGCGTTTCGTGACGGACATGGCGGTTAAGAACAATGAAGTTTGATGTGACGGAACATCGTCACACCGCTTGTTTCCATGGGACGACAACGTCTGAATCACCGAGGCGGCAGAAAAGCCCACAAGGAGAGGGAGGACCTTGCAAAAGAATCTATAACCAAATCCAAGAAGTCTTTTAACCATAGGATAGCGGAAAACCCGGATTGGAAACCCAGGTACGCAACTTTTGTTAATCTGCAGGCTGTGGCTTAAAAAATTTGAATCGCAGAGACCCACGTCGGGGTAGGTCTGACCGCTCGTTGATGGAGCACCGGCACAAGTACCTAGCCCCGGGAGGGAGCTTTGACAGGGGCCAGCAGCATTGGCTGCAAAAGACGGGTAAACCCTTCTCACTCTTTGTGATAACACTGCTTTCTGACAAGGAAATGCAGAGACGATGATCGAAGGAGACACGTACCCCACAGATTTCCTGCCATTTACCAGAAACGCTGCGAATGTCGTCGCAATTGTAGGTCAAGAATACCCTGGGGAACCGGGGGATCTTCCGGTTTTTTGCGAGGACGACTGCAAGGTCGTCCTGGTTTCTAGTCCACCGCCGACCGCCGAAGACGAATCATTATCGGGCCCTGGTGGACTGGGAAAATGGCTGGAGAAATCCTTGCGTCCCCACGTACTGGCGGCGTTCGAGGAACTGGGTCCGCCGAGTTTCGACATCGGACGCTTCCCGGAAGTGTTTTCCAATCGCGCTCAATTTGAATTGATTCGGGCCTTTGCCCGCGTAAAGGTGCTTGGACCGGCCTACGGACCTGCTGAAGCGCAACGATCGGTTAGTCCAGCTCTGCACCTGGGCGTTTGGGAACGGTACACGTCAAAGCCGATTATCACGGGGGATTCGCGCCAGAACGACGCGCCTGTCGATAAGCGGGAGAAATTAATCGACGCGCTGCACGATCTGTGCGGTGTGATCAAGGCGTATTGGCTTCCCAAGATTCGGGCGATTGTGGAATGGTATTATCCGGGACAGGAGTGGGTGTGGGAAGCGTGAGTCTTTCTTCTTTAATTTTTCTCTTTTTGCAACCCGTTAATGAAAAGAAAAAACTCAGGATGCACGCACGCATTCTCAAACATCTCGGACGCGACCTCGCTAAATACCCCAACTTCGACTTTGGCGGCATGATCACGACATTGGCGGTCAAAGAGGGTGGCAGTGAGAAGATCCACGTCGACTGGTTCGACAACCTGAACATGTTTGCTTGGGTCACGGCCGTCGGTGATTTTGAGGGGGGTGACTTTTGTTCACCGCAGCTCGGTGGAAGGATGCCTTGCAAGCCGGGTTCGCTTCTTGGTGCAAGGACTAGATTCCTCGCCCATTGCTGCACTCCGGTTGCAGGACGCCGAATCGTCTTGACTTTTTTTGTGGATAGTTGTCTGTTCGAGAGGACCATGCGCAAGTTGTAATGGAATATATGTTCGGTGAAAATATACAAATCAAACTCCAGTTGTAGAGTCGCTGAAATGAAAATGGGTTAGACGTAATTATTTTGCGGTTAGGAATTTTGAGGGCACTTTTTCTGTGAGAGAAATCCTTCCCGCAAAATTGCGGGAACGAATCTTGCGTGTGCGTCTGCACCTGGGAAGGACAAGGTTAAGGTGTATGCCACCGCAAAAATGCGGGTAACGGATTACCCTTGAAAAAAAAACACCTCCCCAAATCCGTTACCGCAAAATTGCGGTAACGGATTACCCTACCAAAAAAAAACCCGAAGTTCAAACACAAACCCAACAAGGAGTGAAAGCAATATACCACTTGCGATGAAAAGCCCAGCTCTTCAGTATACATGTTCTAAGCCAATACGCTCCACAATTAGGAGGGGCGTTAACTCTCACAGCTCAATAAGGACTGAGTTGTTTCTCACCTAAAACATCCCGACCCTGAGTCCCTACTCCGCCGCTTCCCTGTTGATCACTGTACGCTGGTTTTTTCCATGTATGGCGAATATAGTATGGTGAAGTTAGCACCGCTTCTCACCACGCAGAATAAATCCACAAGGCAAAACGACGTACCTCGTGAACGCACCGCCGCAAGTCAACCCACCCCGCCTAGTCGCGGACCATAAACCCAATTAGCATGCTAGGGTCGAGCGACTCGAGCCCCGTCAGCAGCATTTTGCCATAATGCGCAGCTCCGCCATGCGGTACGCACTCAAGTAGTGAGTCTCCTCCGCGGGCGAGACATCCCCGCCGGTCAGCGCACGCCGGCGCTCCGTAGTCTTATCCAAAAAAAGTTTTCTGCATCCGGGGTTTGGGCGTCTGTTCAGCGCCTTTTCGTGGCTAGGGACCCATTTACTTTGACAGCGATGAATCGTACCACTCAGTTGATTTTATATACATTAATTCTACACACTCTGTACTTTAATGCATTTTACACCTATTTTTATTCCACGGCGCTCATGAAACTTGAAGAAAAAGGCTAGTGGAAAACTGTGACACCGAGCACACCACCCTCGCTCTGGGTTTCCACATTCAGCGACCGGCAGAGGCTACTCAGATGGAACAGCCCTGTACCCAAATCCTCGAACTTTACATCCGACACTTGCCCGTCATGCGGTCGGGCTTCGCCATAGCACCCCAATCTGCTCACATCTCCTGCAGCATCGCATCCAATCACCACAACACGAGTTACGACTTGGCTAATGGGGGCCCCATCCCCCATGTGCCTAATCGGCCTGATACACGGCCCACGAACTGGGTGACTCGTCCCGTTCGGTCCCACAGCCCACACACGAATCGTCTTCTTGTCGAGATCCTCTTGGCGGAAGGGCTCATCCAGCGCAAGATAACCCGCTCGGCCTTCGCAGCTCAGAATCCGCTTCTTGGGCCTGAAGTATCGGTTCTCGCTGCGCGCAATGTCTTTCAACACCACATCCACGCGCTTATGAGCGAGCCCGGGAATACAGAGCCATCGGCCGTCGAGCTCGCCTGAAAATACACAGTAAGTAAAAACTCTGAACATAGCCGTTGCGCCAAAATCACCATCCAGGACTTGGCTGTTTGATGTTGAAGAAGCTTGGGCGGGCGGCGTCGGCGAGCGGGACGGTGGGAGTGGTGTAAGAGCGCGACCAGGCTCTGGAGTAGGCTCTCGAGCAAGTAGCCAGTCGGGAACGCCCTGTGTTTTGGAAAGCGGCAACAACGTACTTGAAAGTTCGTCTCAAATCAACGAAAAAGGGAAAGAAGTAGAAACACGTACTGAATATGCGCCAGCCGCTCTATGCCAACGGTGAATCTCTCATTGGAGCCCTCCTTCTGGACGGTGACCATGATTCCTTCATCGTCTCGAACCGGGTATTTGCCTTTGCACCTTTCGATACGTTTCGCTCGATCTGGGCCGTCAAAGTCGCCTACGACTATACCTCGCGTCCATTTGAATGGACCTGGCCGCACAACTTGAACGTCTACTCCTTCAAAACGGCGGCCGACGGGTCTCCCTTCCCGTAATCGGCGCTGTTTTTTTATATCCTCGTCAACTGCCAGCCGCAGTGCGTCCTCGAAATCGCTGCCGTCGTGTTTCCCTTCGCGCCGCTGCTCTTTGAGATCGTGCCCCATCGCTGGTCGCAGTGTTTGGCGGGGATCCGGTTGCGATACCAAAGCTGCCCAGGACGACATTGCAGACTCCGGCCTCAGGTCGAAGTTCACGTCGCGCGATGGAGCTCTCCACTGTACGCAATGCAGTCTCTCAGCCAGCCACTCACAATTTCCAATAAATAGACCGCTCACCGTAGGGTCGTCATCCCACCCGTCCCATTTTCGTGGCTTTACACTGTAAAGTTCCAGAGCGCCGCCCGCGCAGACCTTCACTACCAATCCGCGACGATCTGTGGATCCCGAAGTTACGCAGACAAAATCACCCTGCATAAAATAACGCGTAGCACGGCGATGTTCAATTTCGATGATGTTCTGCTCGCCAGATTCATGCAGGCATTGAACCCTAAGCCATTCCTTGTCGACCTGAGCTATGCGACCGATGGCTCCACGATGCTCTATGCCCGTCACGACTTGAACACGATCCAAAACGCGAAATGGTGTTGGCGGGTCGAGCGCGTGTCGCCGAAGGTGCAGGACTTGAGCTGCAATGCCGGGGATTTTCGCCTCAACATCGTCAGTGCCGTTGTACTCCTCCTGGACCTTCGCCCACCGCGCGAGATGTTTCCCGTGTGGGATCTCCCGAATAGAGACAATGTAACCAACATATCCCTTGTGTTTTCCTTCAACTACAACCACGCGGACACCTTCCACCAGCGCTGACGCAATGCCGATGAATGTCGCCTTTTCCAAATACTCCTCCCTAGTCCGCTGGAATGGCCGGAGTTCGTCATGGCTGGGGACCACTCGAGGGTATTCCGAGGCGAGCAGCCGAGTGTCGTAACTCAGGCGACTGCACGAATCCTCCTCGTCCGATGTTGTTAAATTTGCAACGATGAATCGTCGGCTCGAGACGACCCATGCTATTTTTCTCTCGTAAGGCTTCTTGTTGAGACGGATCCATTCGCCACGCTGCACTCTCGCCGTTTTAACCGAAGGCTCTGGCGCGTCCGGCTGGAACAGACGAAGGACGGAGTCCTCGTACCCAGAGCTCGCGGCAGCAGGCGCATCCAGGGAGGATTCAGGCGCTGCCTTGAAGCTGGCAGCGAGCGCTTCCAAAGCGGCGGCATCTGCATTGGTTTCCTCAGGGATGAGGAAATGCGAGCCCTCGTGAAGAGGCTCATCGTCAATAAAGTCTGTTAAAAAGTTGAGTCCCACTGCCTCGCATATTGTACCAACCTACCCAGATCAGACCGCGTCTCCTCATCCTATTTATCTTGGGCTCAGTTCTGTAGGCAGATCTGTGGCTGTACATGCCACCCGGCTTTCTCCAGAGTGTACAGCCACCAGTCTGCCCACAGAACTGGGCCCAAGATAAATATAGGGAGACATATTCATTTTAGAGTATTGCTGTACTAAATCTCTAACAAATGCGAGCCCTACAGTGTATAGGATAAATTAAATGGAAGATGTGACAGTTTTGTGACACTGCCGGATCGCTACCAAAAGGCGCTTCCAGTTCGAGGCGCATGCTTGAAACATTTGTATCCTCCCAGAAGCATGCTCAAAAAATCTGAAAATATTTCACCAAGGTATTGAGAAGGGCTGTTGGGGAAAACCGAATTATTTGACATTCAATGCCACTTGTGTGCCTTCTGGATGAGTCTAACACAGCCAGCTTTTGCCTAAACTTAGCCACCGGGATATTACTCAAAACGGAAAGGGTGTTACATTTTTAAGCAACTCCCGGGGCGCCAAATAGAATAATTCTTATAGTATTATATATTCTATGCCGACCCGGGGTCTATGGCCGATTAACAGTATCCAGTTTTAAAAACGGGTCGTCAGAACTAGATGTTGAGCACAGGCTACTGCAAATCCCAAACCGACATCCGATTTTGATTACTCTTTGGAATGGGTGAATCCAATGATGCGAGTTCATGCTATTTTCGGATCTCAAGTGCAACTGACTCAAACCTCATCATAATTCGATTGAGTTGAGTTCTGTGGAGGACATATATGATTGGTACACTACAGAATGTGACACACATGATACCCCATGAGCAGGTGAAAAAAACAGACTGTGCAGCTGCGGTGACTTTTAAACATTGATTCACCCTAAGGGATAAAAAAAGAAATACATCTCTAAAGATCAAGTTGTATGTTTGTTGGGGATTGCTTGTGGTTCTTGAATGGTCTGCTTCTCTTGCAGCAGTTGGAGCAGCGCTTCAACCTGTCGCTGGCCGCCAGAGTGAAGTGCATGTTCATACTTGTCTATGGCCCTAGTAAGGAATTCTTGGGCCTCTGTGAATGTGGATTGATTGATGCACAAATTCCCCAATGATTTCAAGGCATTTCCCTGCTCTAGGCTGCTCTTTGTCTCTATGGACAGCTCAAGAGCCACCTTGAGCGCTTTTTCAGCTTCCTCAACTTGGTCAAGCCTCAGGTAGAGGTCTCCTATGCTCTGCAGGTCATTTGCCTGACCAAGCTTGTGATTGACCTCAGTGTGAAGTTCAAGGGCTGCCTTGAGGGCTTTCTCCGCTTCCTCGGCTTTGTCAAGCCTCAGGTAGAGGTCTCCTAGGCTCCGCAGGTCATTTGCCTGGCCAAGCTTGTGATTTACCTCAATGTGAAGTTCAAGGGCTGCCTCGAGGGCTTTCTCCGCTTCCTCAACTTGGTCAAGCCTCAGGTAGAGGTCTCCTAGGCTCCGCAGGTCATTTGCCTGGCCAAGCTTGTGATTAAGCTCAGTGTGAAGTTCAAGAGCTGCCTTGAGGGCTTTCTCCGCTTCCTCAACTTGATCAAGCCTCATATAGAGGTCTCCTAGGCTCTGCAGGTCATTTGCCTGACCAAGCTTGTTATTGACCTCAGTGTGAAGTTCAAGAGCTGCCTTGAGGGCTTTCTCAGCTTCCTCAACTTGGCTGAGCCTCAAGTAGAGGTTTCCTAGTCTGTGCAGGTCATTTGCCTGGCCCTGCTTGTCATCACCCTCCATATGCATCTCAAGTGCTGCTTTCAGCATTTCTTCTGCATCCAAGAGCCTATCAGAGTAATGAGAGATTAGCCCATGGGTCTGGTAACAATCACCCTCCAGTTTACTCAGGCTCTTATCGCGTGCAATAGAGGCAGCTTGGGAGAGCAGCCTTGTGTCATAAACACCCAGATACTGGCACTTCTCAGAGAATTGAATGACCTTTTGTATGGCACAGGCTACATCAGGATATCTAGCAAGAGAAGCATCCAGCACTGAGGTAATGTTGCCAATTTCCAAGTAGATATCTTCGAGCACCATGTTGGATATATAAGATGGATGATCAGTTGAAATCAGATTGAAATAGATGTCAGCCATTTGAGTGAAGAGGGTTGTGGCAAGAGTGGTTGCCGGGTTCAGATGCCCATGGGTGTACTGGCGCACTGGTGAAAGTACTCGAAGGAAGCCCTCTATTGAATATGCAAGTGAACACTGTTTTAACATTCTGATGGCTGAATGTGTTCCTTCAAAACTGTTTCTGAATGCCATCTCAAACTCTGATATCCGTGACTCTCGCAACCCCTGAGGTAACATGCATAGAGTCACGAAGAAGTCCAGCGAACCTGGACATCCACGTAGCCGTGGCCCGTGAAGTGATAGCTCAATGGAGAGTTCAAGGTTATTAAGTCGGTGTGCAGACCCCTCAGATTTGACTAATCTGGTTGACTCTATTCCCCAGCTTGCCCAAAGTACCTCAGACGAGTCGATTTCAGCCAGCTGAGCCAGCAGTGTGACTGCCAGTGGGATGCAATCGACTGCATTGATCAGGAGCAGTGAAAAATCATCATGACTGTGGACAATGGCATCCCACGTTTCAACTGCAGCAGCCACAGTCAAAGGCTTGATTGGGAGCAGAAGTGGTGCTGTCCACTTTATGCCTCGTGGACGATCTGAATCACGGCTTGTGATTATGAGGGTGAGATTAGGAACAACTATGCTGCTCAGGAGTGATTCAACATTGTCCTTGTCACAGTCCCAGGGAGTTTCAAAGTTATCAAGACAAAGCAGACACCTTGAGGTCATGGACTGTGCAAAAGACACAAGAATATCTGTGGGTGATCTGGAACCACTAGAGTCTGCAGACAGACCAAAGAGCTTGAGAAGAGCTAGAGCCAGAATGTCCGCAGTAGTCGCAGCCTCACAAGCCAGAAAGAAGTGTCGACCAAGGAAGTATTTCTCGACCTCTGAATCGTGAATTGAGGTCAGAGCAATAGATGTCTTGCCGATTCCCCCTGGTCCTACGATGGCGATGCGAGCCGGTGCATGTTTGAGCACAAGCTCCACGACATGATTCACCTCCACTGAACACCCATAGAAAATCGATGGTGAAGGTGGGACAAAAGAGGCTGAACTATATTGTATGGTCAGGACACCACTGCAACCTTGAATTCTGAATAAGAGGGACCCACGTCGCATTGAGCTTAGCAATCATAGGTACCTACAGGTCGGGATAAAACACCATAATATTGCTGGGCTGGGGAACATACATGAGGGCTCACTGCGTTCCGTAACTCACGAAGCGTCTTGAACTGGCCGATTTGAAGCTTGGCCTTGAAACGAGTACAGTGATGAAGAAATGCCAGGATAGACATGTACTGGCGTACCTGAAAGACACCCAATGCAAAATCAACGTCGTCACCACACTGCTTTGCAGCATCTTTGAGTTCTGAGCGCTTGTAGATGAGACGGGCCCGGTCCGCGAAACGTTTGGGCTTGCAGGCGTTCATGGCCGCGATAACTCTCGAAAGGCAACTATTTGTTTGTTCAAACAAAAACATGGCAAGGATTTATAAAAACCACGTACAGCTCAAAATCCTTGGAGGCCATCTTGATCATGTCAGGCAGTTCTTCGTCGCCCATGCCCTCGTCGAGACACTGGGTGCGAAAACTATCCACCACTGTCTGGACTTTCTGAATTTTCGACCCAACATTCCTCCAGGCCGATTTACAAGCATCAACCTCCTGGAAAGAGGTCAGATATAATCGGTATCTAGTTTCTCTGACCACATACATCGACAATTTTCAAGACTTCTCTAAGTACAGTTGAGATAGCGCCGAGATACGGCACCTGGTGCGCTGCAGATCCTGCAACGCTTAAGGCGACGGCCGCCAAATGGACCGCGCCCTTGGTAGTGTCAATCAACGTCTCCTTTAATCCGACAACTGGGGAAGCGAAACATCAGCGGTCAGTCTATCACGATGTCGCTGCAGTTCATACGTCTGGGAGTGTCTGCAGTAGAACCCGGCATCGGGGGATGGGACGGGAGTAGGAGGGCAACAAGACAGCGGACTCAGTGCAGTAGCACGTGTTGTGGACACAGCCGTGTGGCGGACATGTGAATGCAAAAATCGGAGATGGAAGCATGTACTAAATTAGCACCGTCAGCTTGTAGTTGTCCAGGTGTGTGGTATGTACACTTATGGATAAAATAATAACTTACTTTGTGGTCTTAGGCCGGATACCTCATGTATTAAGCAGATGCCTCGAATCAGTATGCACCTGTTTGGCTTTCCCACACCACCGCCGCGCGCTAATTTTCGAAAGATGTAGGAAAAATGCTTTTCGACTTTCCAGCCGGATGCATTCATCTGGCATCACTCTAAGATCGCTCAGTGAACCCTCATGTGCTGTTTTTTTTTTCCTTATTTTCCCATTGGGGTGGGTGGGGCCTCCCTAAAATAAAAATTGAAAATTGGCACACATATAGATCTTGGTGAGAAAATGGTATTCCATCTATAAACTTTGGGTGTGCTCCCAGCTGTTGACTTCCTATGGATATTTTGATCGCAACAGATTTGTTTTACGGGACCTCGCCAGCCTGTGGCCCGATTGCTATCAAAACATGCATAGCAGATCAACAGTTGGGAGCACACCCATATAAGAGCAACTTCAAGACCCGAGCACCAGCTCAAGGGTTCTGATAAGGGAGGATCCAAAGATAAATTAGTTACTGGCACACAAGATAAATACAACACACCTGAGGAGGAAAGATCCAAAGAGAAAAAGCTCTGAAGACCCACCCACACTATCACACTAAATGAAGCAAAATTTCAATGTGTATAGAAACTCAGATTGATTTCCCGGGAATCTATGTATAAATCAGTGCTGTTAAGATTGGTGATATCAAGGTGCACGGAAACTCAAAGAGAAAGTGTGAAAATCAATACCAGAATCAGCTTGAGAGAAACAAAGGAGTTTCAATGGCGCTGAAAGGGCTATTGTAAGTTACAAATTCAGTGCGCATTTCAGTTGCGCAGAAATCCTGAGGCAATTTTGCTAGTGGAGGGTATAAATAGCAGGCCAATGGCAAAAATGGCTCAGAATTTCAGCGCGGCTGAAATGTGCACTGATTTAGAGCTTTCAATGGCCCTTTCAGCAGAGCCGAAAGTGCTTTGTTTCTTTGTGGCTGATTCTGGTGTTGGTTCTCATACTTTCTCTTTGAGTTTCCATGCACCTTGATATCCTCAATCTTAAGAGCACTGATTTTTACATAGATTCCTGGGAAATCAATCTGAGTTTCTATACACATAGAAATTTTGCTTTATTTGGTGTGTATCCTAGACAGGAGGCTGTACTATATGGAATGATCAACAGGTAACAGATATAAGATGAAGGCTATACTACATGGAAGGAATGATGGAAGAATGACAGATGAAAGATGGACAGGTGAAGGATGGACAGATGACAGATGCACAGATGTCTCACTAAGAATAGGTACAAAGATATCTATAGTACTCACGAGCAAGGTCACATGTGAGATTGAAAGAGTCTGGGCCAGGGGTTCCCCCTTACAACCCAAAGTTTATATGCCGGGTAGCACAGCCACGTAATTGCGTAATCAGTCGGGGTCTTCCCAAGAGGGGCGTGATTGCTACAAGACTTACGAACTGCGCATCACAATCCATCCACGCCCACCGCTTGCTGCAGTTAACAACACAACAAGACCGGCCGCCGGCGACAAGAGCGAGCCGACAACGCGTGCTGATACCAGCCGTTCGCGTGGAGGACACCATGGCAACCAGAATGTGGAGTTCTTGACCAGCGCGAAGGAGAACGAGAGTCCTGACACTCACGGAGGTGTCCAGACGAGAGCGGGCTGGGTTACAAAGCCCACTCGAAGCTATGGGGAAGCGGCGGACCCCGAGACTCTGGCTCGGGCGATGAGGGGTCAGACCATGGGAGACGTGCCGAAGGTGTCGAAGAAACAAGCAAAGACAGTGGCAGCAGATCCGGCATCTGGAAGTGAGAGTGAGGGGGAGGAGGAGGACGAGAAAGGCACGAGACGCACCTTCTGTCCAGCAAGATTCCGCGAGCCCATCCTGAACATGATGGAAAAGCACTATTGCGCTCATCCACTGCTTCCCGGTTATGCGGAGCCCACTCCTGAGGGAATAAAGCGCTGGGATGTTAGCCAAATGTACAAATTCTGCGTCGAGCACAATCTCTGAGAGGTATGGGCTTACCTGTGGGAAAAGTGGTACCGCAAGTCGCGCTGGGAACTCTGGCCGCGTTCAGCACATCCGGAGATCCCTGTCCTCAAGACTACGATGATTTTGGAAAGCCAGTAAGTGATACGTTGTCACGAACATATCTATGCACTCACCGATACCATTACCAGCTGGCAGCGTATCAAGTATGACTTCCTGCACCATTTCCACATGCCCCGCTGCGATTTACTTGCGTGGATCTTGATCACGAAGTTGGCTCCGTGTTATTATCGAAAACTCGAGCGACTACTTGCCGACACTGGGCGCTATCGCGAGTTGCTATCCTGGCGCAAGGCCTTCAAGGCCACATGGAAGAAGCTCGAAAGGACGCCTATAACACTGCCGGTGAACCCCGCATATAAAACAGACGCGAAAAAAATGATCTGTACCTGTCCATCGCTCGCAGTCTCCCGGTTCCTCCTCTGAAAACACGTTGTACAGGGCCACGAGCCTGTCCCTACTGTGTTCTTCCTGGAGGTGAAACGACAGCGGACAGCGCCGTTCTGGATTCACCCCTCACTACAGCCCGTGTCAGACGAGGGCTCGGCACGGGACGGGACTTCTGAAGATGTTGGCGGTGAGCCAAGGGACGGAGAGCCAGCTGGAGACCCATCCCCGGAGTGGGATGACGAAGATGACGACGATTTGGTGGACACGCGGCCGCACGACGACAGCCGGACATTCGAAGAGGCGATGGACGACAATATTGACTTGATTCTTGAGCTTGCAAAAGGCCTCAAGTATCAACGCCAGTTCCGTGACCAGCGCATGCTTCAGGTGTTGGAACGGGAGGGCGCATCGTTCCTACGGCTGGCTCGGGCGTGTGTGGGTAAGGAGAAGAAGTTACGGTCGACACGCGGCACGACCCCTTCCACGTGGGACAAATCAACCGGCAGTGCGATGTTCTACCGTATTAAATGTACGAGCACTACTCACTCTGTCCAAACCGCCATTAAGCACCTTCCATTTTGGGACGACCACAGCCACTGCCGGCGGCTCACTAGGCAGAGCTTGAACTTGAAGCCGTAGTGAGCCGCATGCCAAGTGCCCTTCCCTCTTCCTCTCCCACCACCGTCTTGCCTTTGTGATACCCCGCCAGCCTTGGGGTGTACCCTCGCAACACTCTACCTCCTGCCCAGCAGAACACCACTCCGCCTCCCGCTCTGCTTCCCACTACGCAGACAGCCACCGCAAGACCCCTCCCCGCCCGAGCGCCAAATGTTTATCCTGTACACGCCCAGGAAACGCGCAGTGCGCGATGCGCCGCTGCAAGGTCTGCTGCCGCAGCCATGTGACCTTGCGTTACAGGGTTCATGAGACCCGGCCACCTGCCCTCTCCACAAGCACTCTCCACAAGCACCCGCCAGATCCTCAACACCGGTCTTTCAGAAGCCGCTGCCGCCTTCCCAGCCCCGCGCCGCCTCCAACGCGAGCTGCCACATCAGCGCCTCACCCGACAGCAAGAAACAGCTCCGTGTCTCGCCATGCTGATACTGTTTCCCCCATCGCCGATACTGTCGCAGGAAGCACACAACGAGGCCCTCGCCGTACGTCTCGCCCTTGGGACCTCAACCCCGCTGTCCATCACGACACCGCACACCCGCCGTGTCTTGCTTGTGTCTTGGGTGCATCATGGCGAGGCCAGCATGACCGTTGTCCAGGACATAGCTGGCTGGGCGCTGACATGGCTGACCATTCAACTTACCGACTTTCATAGAAATGTTATAATACAAGTTGTTTTGTACCTTCTTATATACGTAATACAGCTCGTTTTGCATAATACAGCTCGTTTGTGGACTTCGTGTTTCTGGGCTTCGTTTTAAACTCTGCCGAGTGAGCCGTCGGCAGGGTGGCTGTGGTCGTCCCAAAATGGAAGGTGTTTAATGGCGGTTCGGACGCAACTAGCACTACTACAGACTACTACTAAAAAGACCGCCAACGATATCTTATCTTATTTGTAATCAATTGCCTTTTTGGGATGTCAGAGTGGGGGAGGCCAGCGGTCGTTCCCAAACATCTGGAACCGAGATTACTCGGATCAGTGCCCCGGACGGGTCGTCGTCGTCTCGGCAAGGGCTCCATCCTGATATCGAGGGGGTAAGGCCGGTGAGGGGTCCGGTACTTGCGGTCCCACATATGCACGCTCCAAGGCACGGATGCGCGCTTCGAGTATATTGTTTTGCCGCATAGCCAAGTCGAGATTGGTGGTTCCGTCCCCATTGGCACCGTTGTTCCGCCGCAGGTCCTGGCGTGGCGTGCGGAGCTCGGTTGCAATCGGGCCTGCTCCGAGCTTTTGGCGCACCGGTGGTCTGTATTGTCCTGCCGGCGGAAGAAAGTATCCTTGCGTGGGAAAGAAGGTCTCGCGTCTCCTTCGTGCTTGCCAGGTGCAAAATGCGAGTATGGCAATCAGAATCAGGGTGGTCGCGGCACCAACTGTGAGTCCCATGATGGTACTGGCAGAGAGGGATTTCCTGGGACATAGAAGTTTTCCAACATCGGACGTAGAAAAGAAGGAGATTTATACTTCATTGCGTGAACAGGTTTCGTCGGGGCGGATGGGCTCATCGAGATCAAGGAGGAAGCTGGGTTGATGGAGATGCTGGACGATAAGATCGAGATTCTGTTCGCATGAAAGGATGGGCAGGGATAAGTATTCAATTTCGAGCGCATCAAACTGGATCCGCATGAACACTCACGGCAACGATGGGACCGGGTGAGATATGTTGGATGGTGATGTTGGTGAAGTGGAGTTGGCACTGTGCATCTGTATGAATCATTCATTGCCAGGGATTCCGGCGAATGAACACTGACGGGAGAGATGAACTTGAGACAGACGTAATGGATGTAGAAGATCTGGTGCGGGTTCTGCTCAGCAAAATTTGCATGCGTATCTGTCAGATAAATACTCACCTGACCAAGCTCATACTCTGGGGTAACGCTTCGAGGAAGAAACCTGGAGATTTGGTATCAGTCAGCCTGGAACAGCACTGAACTCGTCGAATGAGGGTCTGACATTTAGCGCTCTGCCACAGAACCCCGTCCTTGCTCCTCGCAGGCATGCAGGCTGTGTTGGGCGATGCCTCGTTGCCCGTGCAGGTCGATCCGTCCCAGAATGTGCACGACCCATTCGCTTCGGGAGCTGGGGTCGTTGTGGTAGCGGTGGTAGGTTCATACACATTGACAAGTGCGGTGGTCTGCGAGTTACCGTTCACTGGCATGCTCAGGAGGATGCATTCCGGTTGTGCGGCCATCGATCCAATCATGGGCGTCATAGTCCACCAGGCTGCCACTTCGCCGTTGTACTGCGTACATATATCGTCCGTAAAGAAGTTGATTTGGGCCGCTTTTCCTGGCGCCCAGGTCGCATGGGAGACTGGTGGAAGCTGGGAGATGGATGCAAGGATGGCAAAGTAAACGGCTGAAGTGGGCATTGTGAACGAGTGTTCTCGACGACAATCGCTGTGAGGGACGAAAATGGTGGATCCTCAGTGGAGTCGATGACAAAAGCTCGCTTTATGAGACGAGGAGAATTCTATTTGGGAAATCATCGCACTTGAGACGTGTTTCCGCCGATACAGAAGATAGGGATCCCCACCGTAACCGTATAAAACCGTAATACGGTCACGGTTATACGGTTACGGTACCGTACCGTACGACCTCTCAGAGAGATCTTTTACGGTACGGTTGTGACCGTACCGTATACCGTAATGACCCGTATAAATACGGCCGTATACGGGTCTTTACGACCGTAAATTGACCCGCCACGGCCGAGTTGCATGTTGACGCGTACACCGCCCCGGTGACGCGTGCATCAAGCCGGACCATTATGTGCTCTCCTCGCCGCATCTGACGTGTCTCTGATTGAGACTCACGCATCCACGACGCATCAAGATGCCTGCATCAGCCTCAACTAGTACCGTTACTTGCTACATTGTTGGCGAGGACTTTCGTCGGAAATCTCAAGTGATGAACACTCGAAGCCAACTTGAAGCTTAGACCATCTGGGTTCAAGACTGACTTGGGTTCAACACTGTCGAACATCGAGCTGCGCCACATCAAGAATCTCACGCGCCTCCCAATTTCGCGCGCTTTATGTCAGCCGATGATTCAACGTATAAAACTCAAGCGCAAAACCCTCGAGAACCTGGTCAAAGATGACAAGGCGGCTTGAAAAGCGTAGGTATGGACATCTAGTTCATTATTACATTTTATGTCAATTTATACGACCGTATACGGCCGTAATAACCGTACCGTAACCGTAACCGTACCGTACAAGCCCTTGTGAGAGTGAATACGGTTACGGTTACGGCCGGTCAGAACCCGTAATGACCCGTAATTCTTACGGTCGTAACCGTATACGGTACGGTGGGGATGCCTAACAGAAGATCACAGCAGATGAACATCGAGATGAGTGCGATGATCACTTTGAAAGTCATCTTCGCAGAAAACTACTGCGCCTTCTTGGTTGGAAGATATTTCGCTGTCGTCGAGCTCGTTCCTTTCCTCGACCACTAAAGGACAGGCGGGGAAGATGGCATTGCCCAGACTTCGCAGGATAAGTGGGTATAGGTGCACCAGATGACTATCGTTGAGATCCCAAGCCGCAACCGGAAAATACCGAAAGAGGCGTCTGCAGGGCAAAGGACGGTGGTGAGGTGAGGTGGAGAAGGCGAGGGAAGAGGTGGATCTTCGGTGATCGCTCATTGCTTTGAAGTTCGAACTTATTCCACATTGACAGATTGACAGATGGCTGTTCAATCCCGTCGCTACATCGATAAAAATACTTTGCAAGATATTTCGCTGTCGTTGAGCCTGTGCCTTCCTCGTTTACTGGAGGATAAGTAGCCAGTGTACATGGCAGTCATCAAATTTCGCAGGATAATTGGGTATGGGTGCACAGCAAGCAGATGAAGATGTCACCGTAAACGGACTCATGCGAAGTGGTGAAGGTGAAGGAAGAGGCAGATCTTCGATGATCGCACTGCTTCGAATCTATTCCGCGTTGACAGATGGTTGTTCAATGCCGTCGATACGTCATGGGAACCGTCTGACAAGGCAGTTCGATTTTCGGAGAGTATCGAGAATCAAGATGCCCTAGGTGATCGAACTTCGAAATCAGCCACGTATTCGTGAGGTTGAATGTTGGACCGGGCGCATCGAGATTCGAGACGGGACAACGAGTTTGAGATTAGGCATCGGCATCGGAAGCGTGATTCTGGTCAACAAGTAAGTAGATCAAAGTAGATACTCAGTTTTGCGACGCCCCCAGAACCAGGACCAGGACCGTTGTACCTCGCGCTTGTCGCGTCGCGGGGGTGGATCAAAGTAAAGAACCACAGCGTTCATTGACGAGGAGGCCATAGTGGAAGGTTTACTTCTATTCTAGGCTTCTCCGAACCGAGGGGTGAGGTCTTGAGAGCAAAGTAGGTAACAGGGTAAAAGGGTAAAAGGGGCAGGCAAGTCTGAATGGAAGTGTTGCATCTCCGTTGGTTGCCAAGTGGGGGGGATGGAAGATGGACGGCGAGGAAATTAAACCGATCTCATCGGGCAGATAGATAGATAAGTAACCGCAATTTCCCAGCTGATGCACGATGATGCGAAGTGAGATCCCAGAGGACTATTCCGCACGCCAATTCGACACTCATCATCAGGAATTCGTGTTCTGGAACATAGCTGTTACCGCTACACTTACAAATCCTTCCCGCAAAATTGCGGGAAGGATTTTCCTTGTCCAAAAAAATTCACACCCTACCCAAATCCTAAAATTGCGGGAAGGATATTCCTTGTCCAAAAAAATCACACCAAATCTTTCCCGCAAAAATGCGGGAAGGATTTCCCTTGACCAAAAAAAATCACACCCCTAGCCAAATCCTTCCCGCAAAATTGCAGGAAGGTTTTTCTTAAACCAAAAAAAATCACACCCCTAGCCAAATCCTTCCCGCAAATTGCGGGAAGGATTTCGAATGCTCAAAAAAAATCACTCCTGCACCAAAATCCTTCCCGCAACGATGCAGGAAGGATTTGTAATATTCAACACCTGCACCAAAATCCTCCCTGCAACGATCAGAATGGGAACCCCGAACCAAGCGCGATGCGCGTGAGGGTAGCCGCTGGGTGAATATGCATAGGTTTTAGTACGGGGGAGGGTGCGCCCCAGGACGGTGTGGTTGTCGCTCGAGAAGGTGCGCACTCATGGGTCAGGTCGTGTTGCTTGAGATGCGTTGAAGACTGCGGTCGGAGATGTGTTATGGATAGGTGTTAGGCCATCTTCAAGCACATTGCAGGTGCGGAGCAGCAACAGGAAAGAGGGACAGCGCGTTTACGGGTGGGGCGACGTACACGTGGAGACCGAGGTGGCGCGTGGGGAAGGAGCCAGGGAAGAACCGGGCTTGTGGCTGGATGCGCAGCGCCGACGTGGAAGCACGAGTGGGGAGAGGCGACGGCGACGGCGACGGCGACGAATGGCACAGCGAGCGGTGCGCGGGACGTTCGAGGAAATGCGCCATGAACTAACAGATAATCTGGAAGAATTGAACGTCTTGAAGGGTGTTTACAGTGGAGAGGAATAGCATAACACAACGACAGCACGCACATGATTTCGCCGGGCTAATCAATACTCGGCTGGGTGTACGAAAAGAAGTAGGGACAGAAAAAAGACAAAACCCTTGAGAAAGCGTGACAGGGATTAGCGGGGAGGAGAGGGGAGATGGGAATAGACAAAAATTATTGTGCCCACCAAGTAGGAACGGGGAGAGGTGGACACCAGCTCGACGGGTGAATTGGAGGGGAGCGAGAATGGAGGGAATTCGAGACACAGAATATAGTTGAGAAAGCGACAAAGAGCTCAGGGCACGGCGGGGTCGAACTCTAGTTTAGAGTATAATGGTGACCAACAAATACGTAGCCAGATGTGTACACAAATACGCGACTTGAGTTTGAGCTCGGGGCTATCGGCGGACGCGCAAAGAGCCCATGGTGGGATGACAGCAGCACGATATGTGGCTAAAAATGCGGCAGGGACTAACGGCGAGTTTGAGCGGGAAGCATTAGATGGAAGTGGGACGGGCATGAGCGTTCCAAGACGCGTAGCTTCAAGGTACGATGGCGCGAGCGGACTCCCCCTGTTGTCAAGAAGGCAAGAATCGGAGCAGGGACACGGGACAAGGGGAGAAGAACGCGTAGATACGCTCATGAGTCTGAGTGCGCGCGATGCACACGCCAAGGAGAGTCAACCTAATACATGACAGTCGAAATGCATTGGATTCGGCGAGATGAGTAGGCGGAGAGGAGCCGAGCGCAATAGAATACAGATACACATCTCAGTGAGCGAACTATTGCATTCCAAGAACTGAAAATCAAACGAGTGAACGAGTCGGCGATGTGTAGGATTCGTGCTGGGATGCTTGATAGCCTTGGAGAGCCACGAGAAGATGCTCTAGGTCCCGCGCATCTATACGCGAGCACGAGGAAGTAGCCAGGCAACGGCAGTAGTGAAAGCGGGGCAGATTTTAAGATGCTCTAGGTCCCGCACATCTATACGCGAGCACGAGGAAGTAGCCAGGCAGCGGCAGTAGTGAAAGCGGGGCAGATTTTAAGAGCGGCGACTGGACGTGAATAAGAACGAGATTAGTTGAGCGCGTCATAAGAAGGACGCTAGCAGGGAAGCACGAGTAGTCGCGGTGTAAAGGTTCCTGTGAGACGATTCGGCAAACAAGGGAGGAGGTAGAGTACAGTAGTGCACAAGCGCACAAGAAAGTGAGGGAGAGGCCGAGATGCAGGCAGGAGTTCTCATGCGTGAGCGGCGAGGAATAACCCACGAATGACACCGGAGTCGGAATGCAGATGCTAGCCTAAAAAACTGAGTGGTGTGGGTATTCTACGTACAGTGTGCGAAGGATGCATGAATTCCCAGGTTCCAGTCAACTACCCTAAACAACTGAGTGAAACTCAGTCACATAACCGCGTAATAGGTGGTCAACCGATTCAACTTCTCAATGTCGAATCGCTATTTGGTGCGTCAGAAAACAGTTTCTGGGCGGAGAAATTCCACGCGACGTACCCAGAACTTTTTGCAGGAACTCTCTGGTCTGGTCCACTACCGGTTCCTCCAAATAGATTTGAACTTCTGCATCGAAAACATCTTCAATGTTGTAGTCGGCCGGCGGGTTCTCCCAATATCCCACGCGAATGTCCATGACATACATAATGTCGTGCACACCCATCGGGTTCGGGACAATGTGGAAGGGCAGAGCGGAGTCTTTGACCCGTTTTCCAAAGTAGTAGTTGAGGTAAGATAAAATGAGGGGGGCGAAGGGTTTATCCCGAGAGTGACGTCCTCGAGGAAAGGTGCTGTCCGCCCAGCGGTGCCACAGCCAGGCGTGTCCACAGCAAAATAACGAAATCAATGAAAGAAGGGCAGCACTCAACTGTGGGGCTGGCTGGCAGTCGCCGCCGCTCATCGTATATCGTATGAGAGGAGAAGGACAAGGCGTGCATGGAGAGAAGGCACGGCTTCAGCTGAAGTGGGACGTACAACAACCCGTCCAGGCTGATTCCCCATCCGAGGATAGCCTGGCACGAACACCAAAAGAGCGCTTTGTTTTGCAGGGGCAGCGTCCCTGGGTCAAAGGAGGTGATGGTGGGAGGAAACCTGACGGTCACGCGCATCACATCAGTCTGGTTGCCAGTGGCGATGCGCGCATCAGACTTCGTGTTTCAGCAAGCGGCTCGCGGTTTTCGGGGTGCGCTAGGCCCTTATTGCCCACGTTGGATGAGTTGAGGGCGAGAGTCAAATATCTGTTATGCCATTATCGAGCATGCCTTCGACTTTGTTTAAGAAACGGGCGGGATCTCGAAGTTGAGTACTAGTTTGATTAATGATAAGTACACACCCAAAGAAAACCCGGCTGGAAATTAGCTGACGATAATGTATGGTTCATATGAAATTGCCGATCAGAACTGACCTGGCGATCAGCTGGACTCCAGAGTACAAAGTGGATGAACCATGGGTAGATTCAGGCATAGGTGAGCAAAAACTGACCTGCATCCATTTTATTTATTTACCCGGATCACCTTGCGCGATAGCGGCTGAGCTGTTGATGCTCAAGAGCAAACCAAACCAAATCCGAACCTGTATCTCATCATTGCTACCGTTCTGTGTGTCCTGTTGTTGCTCATCTGGGGACTCCGACGTCCTTAGTTCCCATCGTTTCACTCGCCCCACTATCTACTCGTCAAAAATACGTCTCCCCCACTCACTTCTCTGTGCCTACGTCCTCTTCTTTCTCGTCGGTTTCTTTTCATCGCCATTATAGACTGTGATCCCACTCGCTATCACTGTGTTCCCGCAATCCCATCCCAGCAGATCTCGCGATTGAAGGGTTCAGTAAATTCCGAGCGATAACATCTGAATACAAACCATTGAGTGCGCGATGCCTATTCCTAGCGCTTTGCGTTACCTACGACACGGAGGTGCGCCGCCGTTCCTGTGTGAGCCCAATCGATCCGTCCATCTTCCACCTCGCGATATGGAACAAACTCGAGCCAAAGCACATTGTGCGCAGGACTTACGAAAGATAATGATTCCGCGCGGAAATGGCCAAATTAGGGAGTCTTCTCACCGTTCAAAAGCCCCGAGCAATCGTTTTCATCCCCATCTCGCCAAGTCTGGCTCTGCTGGTCATTCCAAATCATCCAACAATTCCTGTCGGTGCAACCCAAATCGCTTCCAGATCTGAGCCCGCACGCTCAGTTCCGTTGCATCTGTCTTATCCGAGAACCTGAGCCCAGGTTCTCAAATCAAATAGCCAGGTCGCAACTAAAAAGTCGTTGATCCACATTCCAGGCGTATTATCACGGAAGGTATAGATTCAAACATCTCGGAAGGAAATCCGATCGAAGGCAGCAAGTTTTCCCCGGCGACTGATATTCCACTCGATATTTTTCCGGTCACACTTGGACAGCCTCGTAATATCATCATGAGATCTAACGGGAACTCAAGAAAATTGAAGCACTGGTTTACACACGGAAAAAATGCCACCCGGTGGCTCCGGTAGCTTCTGCGCAACCTGTCTATTTCTTAACCTTCAGGTTTCATGCCACTGACTTATTTGTCAGGCTCTTTGACTTTGTGGTTGAAGCGCGTGGTGCATTTGTCTTTAGTTCGACTTTACTGACCTTTTCTTCTTGCTTTCCAGACCTTTGGTTATGCCACCTTAGCATCAATTCGCCGTCCTTCTCACTCACCTCGTCCTGCCTTTCGTTTCCTGCTGAAGTGCTTACCCTGCAGTTCAATGAATCGCGTGATGTGGTTGATTCTTTTTGAATCACAAGTGCTTCACCTAGGCTGACTTCTTTTTTCCGTGTCTTGAACCTCTTGGGTATAAGCGAGTCTCTATTTTCGGTGTAAACCCAGTTGAATCCCCAAATTTTATTATTAACAAGACATGCCTTCGCTTCGCTCCGGCAGAAGAGCAGATAAGGGAGAGGGAAATTACTACGCTTAGACGAGATGTATAGGAGAATTTGTTTATAATGAATGGCAGCATCATCTTCAACTGCCGTGAATATTCGCGAAAGAATTCAGGCTAGGCGGGGTTTTAAGTGGATGCAGGATGCTTGGGTGTGCAGACAGATTGGTTCGTCAAGGCTTCGACGAACCAGCAAGTGGGCGGGCAGTGAATAGAGAAAGATATGATGCAGAAAGGGCCAACTCCAGTTACAGTACACAGTGGTCTTAAAGGGGAATCGACTGAAACAGCCAAACCTGGGCACTAGGGATGTGTGGGCAGGACACAGAAATTTTGGGTCTTCAGGTAGAGAAGACCAAGGTAGGAGCAAGGATATGAAGATACAATGAGTGCGTCGAGGAAGAGATCGATAATCACACGTATAAACAAAGTCATATGTATGAGCGCTGATGTAGGCGCTTCATACTCTGGTCTCCCTTCTCTCCGACTTAGGCTGGCTCGTGCCTCAGGTACCCTGAGCTCACAACATGTTGAAAAACAATTTAAGGCTCAGCTTTGATCCGAAAAGCAGTTCAAACATATACTCAACTGTTCAATAACACAACATCAAGTGTAGCTACATGCATGCCATGACACAATCTAATCTACGTAAAATCTGCAACTCGATCCGTTCCGTTTCATAGCCAAATCCCACAATTTCAATAGAAGAGTTGGCGGAAGGGCTGGGCCCGAGTGAATGATGAGTGGCGGTCCCAGAAGGTTGACAGAGATACATTAGCATCGAACTGGATACACAAAATGCGGAAGACGTACCAGGATCACGTCCTTGATGTATCTGTTTGCTCGTAAAGCCCAATGAAAATAGTGCGGATGATCGACCCAATGCGTCGGAGACGCCTGCGAGGCGTGAAGGTTCATGCGGTTGGTCAGTGGTGGCGAGATAAACTGATAAACACATACTGCGGCATAGGGCGTGGCTCGCGGGACATCGGAAATCCTGCACGCAGAATATGAGTCAGGAGTAGAGCTTTACATCGGAGGTGCGGCGGACGTAACGGGTCGCCTCGCTAAACCGCGAACGTTAAATGGGAAAGCTCGAAACGTGCTAACTATCTGTTGCCAATTTCTCAGCACATGCATTCGATTCTTAAGGTCGGTGGCGTACCAATGTGAATGTCGTACATTGAGCCCGAATGGAGGCCCGATTGCGACACTTTGGATAGTCACGACTGCCTGGAGAAGTGAAACAAAGTGTGCAGGACCTCACCTATCGAGAGGTAACAATAGCGCCAGGTTGTTGGAAGTCGCGCCGTGAGCGTTGGTTTGAGACTACGAATAAATAACACAACATTTAGGGCGTACCTGAATTGTATCGTCAGTGGCGATGAAGAGGCAACATAACTGATGAACTGAATGGGTCTGGCATTGGCAATTTCAGCTGTTCAATGAAGAAGTGTGCGTACATACATACTGTCGTGTTCTGCGCCGACCTGTTTCCAAAATGGTTAGCGAGCTTGAAAGTATGTTTCTGAATGAGGAACGCATGATACCAGTGCCTAAATAGGGAAATGGAAGGATTCGAGGATCGGGGCGATAAGCGGGACAAAAGAGGAGAACAGGACAGGTCTCAGTAACGGACAGAAGCCAAGACAATGACCCAGACGATCTTGAGATGTTGGAGGACTCTTTCAGTTCGGTTGAGAGGATCCCTTAGTACCAAAACTTGAGAGGTCTTGACCAAGGACTTGAGCGTCTAGTGGAACCAATTTGAGCGTTTTGAGCAATCTCTGGAACATCCTGAGATCTTGCAGTACCGAGAAGGGTCTTTGTGTGCAAGTTTTTGGCCTCCCAGGTTTTGAGAGAGACCTCCGTCGTGATTCAAGCTTTGATGAGCAGGAAAGAGCGGGTCAGGATTTGACGGTTGCGAGGTCCTGCCGAGGCACTTGACTGACGGAAGAATCGGCGTTGAAGCACGGTATTGACGGGTGGAAGAATGCTAGGGGGCTGTTGGATGATGGTGGGGGAAGGAGGAAAGGTGATTGATTAGACGGACGCCTCCCTTTTGAGTGGGCTTTGAGCGCGCGACATGTGGAGCGGCACGTAAGAAGTGGAATCTGGCGGAGCTAAATTGTGATTTGAGTGGTCATCTTGAAATAAACACGAGCGCCCTGCGATGCGGGAAAATGCCGAGTGGGCGCTTGGTGGGCGCTCCGCTGAAAACAAACAGCTGTATCTCCGGGAATTAGCGGTGGCGTGAGCAAATAAGAAACGAAGCACCATGGGCACACCCAATCCGGCACGGAGCTATCCGGAGCCAAATGGCAATTGAGCGGGCCATTGAGAGGTCGGAGGCAGGGCGGGGAACGTGTTTGAGAAAGAAAATCCGAATTCAGATCAATCAGATGGGCAAACAGGTGCATTGTGATACGAGGCATCTGCTTAATATATGAGGTATACTCATTGAAAAAAACCCGACCCATCCTGACTCTGATCCAAGGGTGATTGGCGCCCGGCAGTAAATACAATCTCCCCCAGAGACGTTTAGCGCAAGATGGGAGTTTGATTATTTGTGAGCACACAATTTCACGGAGGAATGATGGATATCTAGGGGGTAATGGGGGTAAATGCTGGAATTATAATGGAATCGGCGGCTAAATACCTCGTATTGTCGAGGCTGGTGGTGAGAGCATCTAATGAACAACTGAAGGGCGGGTAAATTGAATGCTTGAAAATCGAATCGAGTGTTGATGCAATTGAAATAGTAAGAAGACTGAGAGGAAAGGGCGAGGATCTGCAAGGCAACCCGATAAGCAAGTGATTGGGGTCCAGTGAGTGACGGTCAGCATACCAATTCGTGTACGTGTAGTACCTATATGGTTTCCCCGTCGTTTTGGGGTACAAAATGTGGCTGGGTCTGTGCCACATGAGCCACCCAGCCACCGGACCATAGCCACACATGCAGAGCCACGGTTCGCACCCCAAAACAGTGGGGCAACTATATGAAATCCAAGATCACGATGCGAGGTACAGAAAGGCCTGGCAAGGTAGCCTGGTCTCACCCATTTTTCCCGCCCTTGCGGCCTCTGGCAGATGATGCAGCTACCAAATCTTTGTTGACATCACAGATAATTGCTATGAGGCAGAGGACATTATTCAGCTTCTCCAACTCACAGATAATATGCCTCTGGCAGTGGATCTCATTGCTCATCTAACTGACTATGAAGGGTTGTCAAACGTTGTCACTGAATGGGAGGCCAAAAAGACATCCTTGCTTTCTGTGGGCTATGACCGAAAGTCAAATTTGATCATATCTATTCAGCTTTCCCTCTTAAGCCCCAGGATTACATCTGAGAGCAAGGAATTATTGAGTCTACTCTCCATTCTTCCTGATGGGCTCTTGGACGTTGAACTGGTCCAAAGTAACCTCCCAATTCCCAACATTCTTGCATGCAAGGCTGCATTACTTGCCACTTCGTTAGCCTATCTAGATGACAAGAAGCGACTACAATCATTGATGCCTATTCGAGAACACATCCAGAAGTTTTCACCCCCCTCCGACTTTCTAACAGTCTCTCCGCAAATACTTTTATACAATTCTGGAACTATTCAAAAAACATCACAGAGAGCGGCTGTGCTCTGTGATAAATGAAATAACCTTGAATCTGGGAATTTACAAATAATTTTGTGACTGGGGCTGGAGAGAGGTGATCCCAACCTTCCAGACACAATGTACTGTGTATTTTCACTCAACTCGTTCTATCGGATCACGGGGCAGGGCCATACACCATTGATGGACTCCATTTCAATGTTTTTACCCCAGCCCACTGATCACCGACTTGAGGCAAGCTTTTTCGTGGAGTTGATTTTCTCTGGGATACATACGGCGACAGTGAAGCTGGAAATTGCAATTCCCCAAGCATTATCACACTTTCAGCATTTTACTGATCATACTCTTGAGTGTGAGTGCCACATACTTTTGCAGTGAACTGCTCTGAATCCTAAAAACTAGGTAGATTCTACTTGGTAGCTGCACTCTACTTATCCAATCATGTCGTGGATTCAGTACATGCTATGCAATTCCTCAACAAGGGACTTGCATCATCCAGGTTCTGTGGAGAGAACAATCAGGAGTGTTTTATTGTGATACAAATTGCTCTGCTCAAATGGAAGGTGGGAGAGTTTTTTGCTGCCAAATTTTTTGCCAGTCAAGGACAAAGACTATCAAAATTGTCAGCAAATCTATATCTTGAAGCAAAGGCACACTGGATACAGGCCTTATGCTCTCAATCCCTACTGACCCAAATTCACTATGCTAGAGAGAGCCTCCATCTGTGCGGCATGTCTGGCACCACTCTTGATTACAGCCTCACAATTAGCCAAGCAGAGGTGCATCTTCTAAAATCCGAATATGCCCAAGCCCGCAGCACCTATGGCCAAATAGTTAAAATTACTTCCCCAGATCAACATTTCGAAGCATATGCTTTTGGATTACTCAGTATTGTAGAGGTTGACATAATGATTGGGCAGCCTGCAGAAGATGTGGACAATAACTTGAACAAAGCAAAGGAAATTTCAGCTGTAAAAAATTACAGGGGGCAATCAATTTCTGTGATATGTTTTGGGCATATATGGAATTCGGGGAGAGGAAGACTACCAAATTTCTGCAAACCCTCCATTCTGCATGGGGGAAAGAAAATCAGATTGTGTCATTCTATTTGGAAAGGCTCGCTGATGTCAATGCATGGCAGAGTACAAGATCACAATCTAGATGGCCAGTGGTACAGTATTATACGCCCAAATGGGACACCATCACCCAATGGGACAAAGCACTATTGCAGCATGAGCACTTATCTCCTCACCTTGAAAATTTGTAGGCATGTTTCTGAACATATTGGCTTTGAGTGGGTGAGGTCTTAGGACAGGGGTGCTGGTACCTCCTGCTACTGAAAGACCTCAATGTCGAAACCACAGAAAATCGAAAGTTCGAACTTGAATAGCTTGCTTGTAATGGCCCGAAAAATCCTCCCAAAAATTCTGAGAACTCATGCATACCATTGTATATATGTCCTCCAGGTTCATTTGGTATAATACTGCTGAAGTGGCCACAACTTGTCAACCAGAGGACTTTCAGGCCATAACCGGTCTGTGACACATGTGACATGCATAACTTTCCGACCACATTTCGCTCACTTGCAGTGAACATGGAAGCTTGAACATTGTCACATACATTCTAGGAAGCAATTAAAAGAGATTCCTAAGTAGAATGATACTTTTTGGGCAGAAACAGCAGAGATTTGGTAAGCGGTGGCTGTGCATCCCATTGGCCTATCCATCAAATGATAAGGGAAATCGAGACAGATAGGTCCTGATCTCAACAACTTCATGGTCGATTGCCCTCAAACTTCTTATGGTTGAACATTGGACCTAGAAATAACCTCTGGGTGGCTTAAATTTATACAAAACAAGATATGCCTTCGCTACGCTACGGCAGTGTAAATATTGAGATAGGTATATATGAAGGATTCAGACTAATATTTCGTGATATGTTACATTTGTAGTCGTCGTTTCCCCTAGGCGTAGACGGATTTTCGCATGTGTTCTGTGACGGATTCTGGATAATGCGGTATATAATTGGCCATGTGAGAACACTGGGCGCGTCAAATCGACACCGAGAATATCCAGAGTTAAGCCTTGACAGCTGTTGAATGTGGTTGCATATCCAGATCCCAACGGAAATTGGCGCCGGAGTAAGGTGTGGCCTGATGGAAGTTCAGCTGAAAAGTTAATGCGTGGGATGAGGATGTCTTCGTTGTCGATATAGTTTATTGCCCCAGCGATTCCTCGGAGCAATCGTACGGTAACCAGGCGGGTTCCCACATCCATGATCACGACCCGCACGTTTTTAACTAAACCCCGGTCAACAGAGAAATTCCGTAGCAGACGAAATACTGCATTCGGTTTGATGGTCAATGAATGAGGAGGTAGACCTGGTGGAGTATGCTTCCCGACATAATCTAGAATGCTATCCGGGGCAGTGAGCGAGGAATCCTCAACTTCTTTGAGAGTGTCTGCCGCGAGATAGATTCGAGCGGCACCATCAACCTTCTTAAGCATTGTTTCGTTGTAAGAATCCACCTGGTAGTTGGTGGGTGCCAAGATGGCCCGAGACAGGCAGGCGAGTGGATTAGAGATGACTTCCAAGGGATAGACGAAGTCAGCGAGATCTGTTGCCGAATATGTGTGGGAAAGCATGTCCAGACAAACTTCCGGACCTGCGCCGTCGCCAATAGCATCGACGAAATGACTGAATTCGAGATCTTCTGCATTGCGAATAGGTTCGTTTAGTCGGAAGATCGTGAAATGGGTAAAGAGGGGCGATGACTTGATGGATGCGTCAACAACCTGTGCCCGTGAACCGCGCCGGATCACAGGACAGGTTTGTCGAAAATCACCAAGTAAAACGATGACTTTGCCTCCAAATGGGAGATTGTTCCCCATTACTCGCCGCAAAGTTTCGTCCACGCACGCCAGCACTGCACGGTTTGCCATCGGGGCTTCATCCCAGATAACTAATGCCGCCTCCTTCAATAGCTCTCCCCGTGGATCGGAAGCATCAATTGGGGATTCGAGCATTTCATTTCTGGGATTAACAGGAACCTGGTCGTTAATTTGTTAGAATATTTAACTGTGAATTAAGATGGCTTCACCTTGAAAGCCGAATGGGTCGTTCTTCCTCCCGGGTACAGTTGTGCGGCAAATGCTGCAGTTGCAATTGGCACGACGATCTGGCCCATGGACCGCAATTTATCGCAGAGGACATTCACCAACGTCGTTTTCCCGCGACCTGCCTTCCCATCAACGAATGCACAGAGCGGCCGACTTTCCAGCACGGCCCCAAGAATTTTTGTGTAGATCGATAGTTGATCTTGGTTGAAGACCTTGATTGTATTTTCGGCTCGGGTGGCCAGTTGAGATGCTGTAGGGCCCCAGCGTAATATTTCGTGCATTACTTCTCGCGTGTGAACAGTGGCTTCCGGAAGTCCGAAGTCAGAGAGTTTTTTCCCGTATTCTTCGAGCAAGAGGCTAATATCGGACAGGGCCAGATTTGCACCGATTTCGCCAACGTTGCTATTTTGGAGCGTGAAATCGTATGCAAAATGTTGTTGAAATTGATCCCATAATGCGAGTGGTGCTGGCACGCATTCGTTGACCAGCAAATGAACGAAGAGTACGCGCAACTCTTGTGGTGTTCGTAGGCTTTGAACGCCTTCCAATAGTGCGAATTCTGCTTCGTTGCTATCGGCAAAAAGACCGAGCTCAAGTGCCGCTTCTTGGAAAGATGGCAGTTCGGTGGGGCCAATCGTACGCGCCATGACAAAAGACCGGCAGGGTCGAGTTTGTAAGATTGCTCGCAAATAGAAGAGTTCACCTTGAGAGGGGCGAACCGAACGGATCCGGGTTACATGCGCGTGGGCTGAGTTACGCATGATAACATGCATACGAGGGGATCCTGTTTCATTCGGCTGTTCGAGGAAATAATTGGGCTTTTCCGCTTTGTCTGCAGAATATTTCGCCAATCGGAACAGTGTGTAGTATTCTGCGTACGTGAGGTCGTCGAACTGGCGGACGATCCCATCCCTAGAAAATGTGCCGCTCGGGCGTAGGAAGTATCGATTCAATTGGGATAGGACGCTATGGTTGGTTGAACGATGGTATTGGTGATTGGATGGTGCGTCCGGCAGGTGAATAGGCAATGCGGTTACAGCAGGCTCTTTCTTGGTGACATGAAAACCCATTATTCGCCAGGCGGCCTCGCCTGCCGACAGATATCGTGCGTCCCAAAATTCTTCGATTTCATCGATATGACTTTCGGAAGAGTTTGTAAGCCGGTAGCGAGTACTGTCGCCGGCTGTAAAGGCAAGGAAAAATAAAGAAAAATATTAGCAAAGATCATGGATACGCGTAATCATCCCTACGTTTGTGGAGATACTTGAAGAGATATTGGAAAATGTGGGAGCTGCTGGCCACTTCGAAATTGATGTGGCAACGAAATTTACGCAATAATTCAAGGCAGTGGGGCACGACCATTTCATCTCCGGGTCGCCGACGGCGATAATGAACACGACCCTCGACATCAATCGTAGTTGTCTGCTGCAGAGGGTGTGGGTAATTGAACCGACATGTCCTTGATCCATCAGCGGATTCCTGTTGGCAATATTTGGACAGTGGTTTGGTGGCAGGTGGATGATTGTGGGTCATGAATTTTATCACCAACTGCGCATCTTCCGCATCTTTTGGAATTTCGGCAGATACAATTCGGTCGATATCGGTCGGATCTAAGCAGTCCACCGGAAATCTGATCAAGATATGTGAATGGGGAAGGCCTCGCTTTTGAAATTCGACGCAGTGGATGCAATATTCGGGCCGTCCGACGTTCACGAACATCGTTTTCAAGGCCTGGAGCAAAAGGGATAGTTTCCGTTTGAATACGCGCACTACAACGACGGGAATGTCTGTGAAATCCTGGCCAGGACGTAACTGGGACTGAATTTCTGGCCACTCCGGATTGCATGTCATTGTAATGAAAAATGTCGGATTACCATATGCAGCCGCTATGGCCAGCGAATCGGAAACCTGTTCAGACGCCCAGCGTTTTGATCCCAGGAACGATGCAGGGAGATAAATGTTTTCGTTTGGTTCCACGTCAGACTCGGCCATGAGTGCTGCATCATTCTGACGCAGACGAACCTGATTGGTGCGAATATATGCCAGTCTCGATTCTAGATCTCGACTGAACATATCCACGATATACTCGTTGGCAAGCCGGCCAAAAATTCGGAAACGCGGCTCTCGAAGAAGTCTGGCTCGATAATGCCACATCTGTGTGGTTGGGATATCTGCGTGTGGATCCAATTCTTGCTCGGCCCCAGTGTCCTGAGCGGATCCGATAACACCCCATCCAAGAGTGCCATGGGGAAAAAGCAGACGATAAGCAAGTGGTTCCCAGAAGCGGCTGACAGTCGAGACAGACTGGTTTTCGCCGTCGACGGTGACGACAATCATTCGCCTCGCCTTGATGTCTGCTTGGGTTGTGTTAGAGTACGACATTACAGCCGCTATTTCCGTTGCGCCGGTGTCCGCCAAAATGAGCCGGGCATTAGTCGGACCCGTCAGGTTCAACTGACCGAGGAAGCGAAGATGGGATGCGAAGGAGTTGACTCGTAAGAGCGCATTTTTGAACACGGTAATCCAGTCTGACGGAATCGACGAAAACCAGTCCGCGTGTTCATGTGGAGGATTGGTTTCCACAAAGCCGTCGTACAGTAGCCAGCGTACTGCTGAATTACTGTGACTCGGTCGAACTCTGTGATATACACGCCCTTGGATGGCCATGAAACCCGGTGGGCCTTCAATCTGGGGAAAGGGATGTGTGGTTTCAAGCGATGCGAAAGAGAGCAGGAGATTGAGAGTCCGAGATAGATGGGATATGCGATGATCGTCGAGGAAGGCAGTATATTCGGCGGGAAGTGGCGGCAGAGGTTTGACTTCCCCAAATTTGGAGCCTCCGGGCCTGCAACAGAAGCCAGATTGCTCGCCAGTGAAGAGGGAAATGCCGCAAGTTGTGCAGCAGTGAGAATGCTTGCCGCGTTTGGCACCCCATGCTAATCGAGGGTTTGCGATGGGGCCAATTTCCCAAGTGCGGGCGGCAGTCATATGGTCTATGATGGGAGTAAGTATTGTATTGTCGGGGCAGTGCTCGCTAACTTTTGCAGACTCAAGATCGAAAATGTAGGTACTGGTGCGGTGGTCTGTGGTGGGAGAAGTCAAGTCGAAATAGTTTGATGGACGTCAGTTTGTAGTACGGGTAAACAATCGAGATTTGACGTGTTCATAGTTTTCGCAACAATTATGGGCATGTTCACAATTTAAATGACTGTGGAGACAGAGAATACTCATTTCAGGCTGGGCGATAGTACAGTGCGATACAAATAGTGAGGGCATAGGTAGTGTTACAGAAAAGGGAGCCCGGAGGCGGAGTGCTGATGGATGAATCACTACATTTCATCGTCATATGGATCTTCAAGCGGAGGTGGGGCCTTTCATTCGATTTCAGCAGGAGATTGACAAAAATGAACGAACAGGAACTCACATCCGAGTCCTCGTCGTCCGTAGCATGGGGCCCAGGATTATCGAGAACAAACTTCGCTTCGGCGTAGATGGGATTACTGGAGGAAATGTTTGAGTATTGAATACAGGTAATGAACATAGACGTACGTGCTGAGGAAAACATGTCCAGTGCCACGTTTCTATAGACAATTTCAGTTAGTACTCTTTCTTGACGAGGGAGGGAACACACAGGGTAGTGACTGATATTTTCTGGCGCAGGCATGTATTCGAAATTATAGGCGGCAAGGTCGGTAGAACCGAGAACAGGTTGGGTCTGGATTTGGAACATGGCGCGAATGGAATTGTATAGAGTGAAAAAGAAGCGGGTCGCAGCTGAGAATGTAGCCTGTCAGAATGTGAGGTTGTTGTCGTGCATGTTCAGACTCACTCTGAAGAATCGGCATGGTGGGGGGAGGAAGATGAACAGTCTGTGGAGCGTATCGAGATAATAAGAAAGCGAAGATAGGAGCGGGGATTTGCCGAACTTCAGAGACGCGCTAGGGTTCTATCGGTAAGGATGAGAAGACTTAAACGAAAAAAGAGATAGAAAATCCTACTGGATCTTAGTCATGAGCTCAGAGATATTCTTGCTACTCTTGACGGTGGCGGATTCAGAATCCGGGGGCCAGGTTGAAATCGGGTGTCCGAAGCGTGAGGATTTGAATTTGCCAGGGTTCTGACGTGCCATATGCAGCGCTTTTCGATAGGCGTGTGATAAATTGTTGTCGTAAAGCAGGAGACCGCGCGTTCCGTCGACACAGATGTGATAGGAGAGGGAAATAAGGTTGAATCGTTGATAATCGCAGTCGCGGATATGAAGGTCTTGGAATCGCAAGAGCATGTAGGCCAGGTCCGTCACCTGGAAGGGAGAGTCGCTAGCTATGAAAAAGCCAACCGCATATCGCGCGGATTTTGGGCGATTGGATGCTATGATATCAGTGGCTTTCATCCAGATGAAAAGGATCGAAATATTTTTGGCATGACGGACTGTTGTGAGATGGCAATCTGTGCGGTAAACTGTCGAATTGGGCTTTGATAAATTAGCAAGATGATCCAAGCGGCGGAACAAAAATTCACCGCAATGATGGAGGGCAGAGTTTCCATTCCAGCGGCAATACCCGTATCCCACATCGAATTAACGATGGAAATGATATTCTTACGGGCATCGGGAGTGGAATGAACGATATCGGGACCTTCTTCCGACACACCCAGTGTCCTCTGAGCTGAAAATCGATTATTCTCAACCTAGATGGCTTGATGAAGTAGCGAAAAAATCATACCGCGTCGGGCAAACGGTCGAAAGAAAAGCCAATAGTTGTGGGCCGACATATGGTTGCATGCTATCGGAGAGAGGGAACCTTATATAGAGCCGCACTGATAGCAAGATTCCAGGGCGTATTTTCTAGGGTGACTCGATAATAAAGGGTCAGATCCGGTCATTGCGGTTGGAATATACCGAGAGCGGGACCACCACGATGGCAGATATCCAATACTGTGGTCGAGCGTATCAATTGACGGATTTGGTTGGACAGATGGAGTGAAAATTTGAGGTAGTTCCAGTACGCAAGATTCTGTACCTACAGAGTCCGTTCAAAGGCCAGTACTGTGGTCGAGCATATTAATTGACGGATTTGGTTGGACAGATGGAGTGAAAATTTGAGGTAGTTCCAGTAGGCAAGACCCTGTACCTACAGAGTCCGTTCAAAGGTCAGGCTCCAAAGTTCGGGGTCGGAATATACCGAGAGACACGACACAAAAGATGGCAGATATCCAATGCCCTGTGGCCGGAGGAATCCGACGGATTTTGTTGGACAGATGGAGCGAAAATCTGGGGTGGTTCTGCAGGTAGGACCTTGGACCGGAAGAGTCCGTTCAAGGGATAGGCTCCAAAGTTCCGGGAGCAGAAGGGAAGTGTGGAGAAATTGCAGATGCTAGAAGGCAATTAAAGCTATGGCGCTTGGTCCCGGCAAAAAGCGGACAGATATTCGAATTTAGCGAGACTGCAGCCGTCCATGGTGGTCGGCAGCAAGAAGCATGGCGTGTGACATTCTGATGTGACACCATGGAATTTGCCGGCCGAGATGTTGGACTTGCACGTCGCGCTTTGCAGCTTTTAGAATGGGCCAAAGTTAAAGATGATTCTAAGGACCATTCGAATAAGGAGCCCTTGGAGTCCTCACTCTGAGTGTTACAATGGATTCTGGGATTCAATGTAGTACAATGAGACAGCGTAGTAGTACAATTCGATAGTAAGTAGAGCATTTCATAGCTATTCAATAGAAACGACGGGAATTCAGATCTTAATGCCTCGCCTTCTTCTTGCCTTTCCCTTTCACGGGAGTCTCCTCCGGAACATCGTCTATCTCGTCATCGTCAGGCGCTGAAGACAGGCTGAGAGTGGCTGCAGGGCGTTTCGATTTGTTGGAGCTCATAAAAGACATCAGCCTCGTGAGGTATCGGCAGTTAATTGACCTACCGAGTATCGTAAGTAGTAGTCGTCTATGAAGGACCCGCAACAGGCGGCGTGAGGGAGGTGATGGGACTGGAAAGGAATGTCAGAGAGGCATATCTAAGGGCAAGCGAAAGTCTGACTGCAACTCAATAGCTGGCAGGGGAGTCCCGCCCGACAGTTCAGCAGCTGACACGGTCGATGGGTGGGCAGCAGAACTTGGGGTAGCTGTAGATCCAATAACGCCATACTTGCGTCGTCTGGCAGGAGTCGTGGCGGCAGCAGGTGAGTCAGTCGATGTATCAGCGGCCGGCTGGGTAATAGAATGTGGCCCAAGGCTCAGAGCGACATGGTCGAGAGCGATCTGCAGCAGAGCAGAGTCGGAAAAGCCGTTGCAGGTCCCGAGAAACTGAGTGCAACTCTGAGAGCGTGGAAGCGGTACGTTCGCCCAGCGCTTGGTCGCCGGGTACGTACAGCTGCGAAGGGGATTTGGTGAATAGCGGGTTGAGAAGACAGAAAGCGAATGGTGCACCTGACCGCCGAACTCTTGAATGTACCGCTCACATATTCGGTAAGGGACAGCGTAAAGGACTTGCTTCCGTCGTTGTGAGACTGGGGCGTGTGAATCGCAGGAACATGTCCAACGCCATACACGAAAACTGGACAGGCGGGAATACGTTCCTGACCGGAAGAAATGAGTACAATTACCAACGCAAGTTCAAAGCGCACCTCATACTGATCGTCATTGGGATCTCCGGGAAAAGCAGCGAGGTACAGAGCGTCCATTTCGACGGGTTTACCGGTGGGAGCAGAAACTTTTGCAACCACGAAAGCGATAGTGTTGTCGGGAAGAGGAGCATCGCCGGACGCGGAATATACACTGAGCGTGGCCGAGGGGTTGGGAACGTCATCGGAGTTCGATTTCAGAGAGGTAATGTAGTGGTTATGATGAATAGGAAAGGTCGCGCCTGCCGGATATGTGGCAACACGTTTGCCTTGGGCGAGAGCGAAGAACCCGAAAGCGCTGAAGCTGGACATGATGAGGGGCAAAAGGACGCATTCGGATGGTGCAGCTACTGTAAATATGTTTCACGAACTGCCGCGGCGAAGTCGAGAGAGGCAATTCAATGCGCCAAAACAAACAGATGTTAAAGTGTTGCCCGAATAATGGACCCAAGAAAATGGATCCGTAGGTCACCTGGCATTCAGATATTGAGATGAGATCCGGCGAAACAGCACTCTAGAACGTCGCGGAATTAAAAGGGGCGTGGCGGTAGTCGGCGAATATTTGAGCTCGGCAAGTGGATTCGGCAAGTGGACACGGTAGAACCAAACAGGTACATAGTACCCGGGAATTAGCGGGCCCTGTGGCGTGCGTGTGCGAAAAAAAAAATGGACATACTGATACGAAGGATCTGCTTAATATACGAAGTATGTCCAAGTCTGTGTCATAAACAGCGAACAAATTTTGATCATCCCATTCGGGCGTGTAATACTGTATATCCGGGGCATGCATCCAAAAAAAGAGAGAAATTTGCACTTCACAAAGCCCTTCCTGTTCCTTGGAGATGTGTTCATTTCTAAGGGGGATGAGGACACTGCATCTAGTCTCTATATGGTGGCTCTGGAAGGATTCACCTACATGGATCTTCATCACAGTCATGCGCAATGCATGCTGCGTCTCAGAGATCTTGAGAAACAAAGAGGAGAAATCTCAACAGCTATACAGTTTTGGAAGTCAGCTAGACCTCTGTTTGAGAGGTCATCACAGGCCAAAGATGTGGTGCAAATAGACTCTAGGCTTGTTGCTGCTGAAGAAGCCCACCAGGAAGCTTTAGGAAAGCTTGCAGCATTGCATCCACATGCTCAGCTGCTGGACCATATTGAGGAAGTCGAAGGGGATGACAACTTTGGTGCGAATATGGCTGAGGCTATTGTTCCATTGTGGTATAAGGTTTGAAATCTTCTTGATCGACCTTTCAAACCACTTTCATTCATTATCCAATGTATGCCCCCTCTTAATCAGTATTCCCCTCTGTGGGATTCCCATGTATTTATTTATTTATTCACGAAAGTGGCCCATTGGTTGAGTCAAAACCAGTTCAAGTGCAACAAGAATTCCATCCAACCTTTGCCCACATCAGTGCAACTAGATGGGAAAATAGTGAGATGTCTTGCACATGGAGGTAACCCAAGCTGAGTTTTAGGACTTGTTCGAGGAATTTTGCCTTGATGTGGGATTCAGATAATCACGACAAATGACACTTACAGTCTGAGGGAGACATACACAATGGATTTTCTTTATTGGGGACCTATGTTACCGGAAATAGCTTCCGAGCGAGAACGGCACTCTCTTCACCACTGTGCACGTCTCCACGGCCCACGGAGCTTTCACCCTTCCTTGACCTAGTGATCTGTGCCGTGGCCCCTATTCCTGCCTGTCTCCGAGTCAGCGGCTCCACCGCCTTCACACCCGCCACCTATCTCACGCCGTGACCACGCGTCTTAGAGAAGAGGAGCGGCTGTTTTATCTTTTTCTCCTTGCTTTCTCCCGCAGCGCTCCAATGCACTGCACTGCAACCATATTCGCAGTGATTGAACCTCTGGAGCTCATTACAGGTATATTTTGTATTACAGAAATGACATAACTGTTGATAATAACACAAAGACAAACCCAATTAGCATCCCCAATGGAGTGATTTCCACGATTCCACTTCCACTGCGGGGTCCTGACGCCCCTGTAGATGAGGACCCGCCCGCCGTCGCCGGCGAACTGCCACCCACCGACGCAACACTGTCGTCGCTGTCCAGGCTGTCGTCAGTTACATTATCCCACGTCGTTCCCTGCAGATTCCACGTGAACAATCCGCCGGTCTTCGTGGCGTTTCCGTGCACACCGATGAGCATGCCCACGCCGCCGACGGGATACTCCAGCGTGAAGCTGATGGTGGCATTCTGGCCGGCGGTGAGGGGTGGGATGGTGAATATCGTGTCGTCCGCGTCATCGGCCGAGTCGGTGATATTGTCGCCGTTATTATCGATCATGAAGCCTCCGAACGAAGAGTCGGATGCGCAATGTAAAGTGGCAGTGTATCTGAATGAGACCATTAGACAGAGTACGGAGGTATAGGGAACTGGCGACATACGCCCCAGCCCATAAGTCGCCAAATGGCGCAATGTAGTAGCCGTATGCAGTCGAGTTTTGCTCCATCTCCTTCGCGGAAATGAAAGGTAAAACTGGAAATCAGAAGAGATTGTCTATCTTCAATTGACGATGTGAGAGGTAAAAGATTTATCACTGACCCGTCCCATTGCTAGCCTCAGAAATGGTCTCTCGTCTCTCGAGTTCAGCCACCAAATCACTGAGCTGGTCATCATGATCTGAAGTAGTTGGCGACTCTTCTTCCGCCACGACGTCCCTAGGAGGCGTATCGATTGAACCCAGGACTTTATCACAGTCCACTGAAATAACAAAATTATCGTCTTTCTTCAGTTTCTGCAGAATCCCGCTCATGATACCACCTGGGCGTCTATTAAAGCGCGCGCTTGAGACACAGTACGCCAAACGTACCCTGGTAGCTATTTTCCAAGGAGGGAATGCATGTCACCACTTGCAGGACAGTTGTTCCCCCGCCTTCATCTGAGCTGGCAGGCGGATACTAGCAGAAATAAGTGTTAGCCTCGGCCAGCTGGAACAAAACTGGACGACATGCCTCATCACAGCTGTTGAGTACCGGATTGTTATTATTAAACTTTGTTTGCTTGCATAAACCTCGTGTGCAGCCGGCGTTTCGACGTTTCTTAGCCTAAATAGCGTGGTGTGTACTTCAGTTAAACCTGATAACTGAACGATATAACCACCGGCGATATGCTTACCTTTGCTTTCTTCAACTGCTTCGTGTTGGCTGGCCCGGAATATGTCAATTTCTGGGTATTTTTGCCACGAAGCCCTAGGTGAAAATGAGAAGGGAAGCCGGGAAGCAGATAGCGTGGTGTACCTTTGCACATACTCCTGAGCAAATTCCCATTCTTCTTCTCGTCGTATTCAAATCTTATAACGTTATCTTCAAGTGCCTCATCGATGCACTCGTTACGTTCGCAGAATGTGCCAGAAGGGCAGCCTACACAAGGGTGGTCAGGGTCACCGAGCAGAACATGCGAGCAGATAATAGGATTCACGCGAAAAAAGGGATATTAACTAAAGCTCTTAGAGTGTGAAACTTACAGCTGTCCCCGCAACAACGTTCACCAGTAGGACAACACGGGTTGGTTGTGCTTTGGCAGCATACAAAACCGGTAGCACAACATCCCACAGGAGATGCATCACAGCATACATTTTCTGCTTTACAGCATGCTCTGGTGCCCTAGAGCATAAGAGCAATATCAGCTAGGAGTCAATGAGTTATACTGAGGACATGATGGCCGGAACTTACACATGTATTGGAGGGCTCTCTGCAGCAGCTGCGAGATTCATATCAGAGGTGATATACTTGTATGACTAGAACGGGATGCATACGCACGGGAATTCCTCAGTCCCGGGGCACTGCGGAGATATATGTTATTTCGTTGGATAGCAGAGGAGCAGCTGTGAGTTGGAACGTACCCAGAGAGGATTAGAGCAGCATGCCGTTGGCGGTAAACCACACTAACGTGGAGGGTAGCATTAGTGCAAGGATAGAGAAGTATAGAAACATATAAACGAACACACTGAGAACCGATAGGACAACAATACGGTTCAGAGCATTGAGCTAGCCAAGCCGTCAGCCAGATGGTCCGCCATACGTCACAAAACACCCTTACAATACCCGGCAGAACACTCCTCCTCCTGTTTCTTGTTCAATCGCTGATGGCTTGGTACGAGAAGAGACTCTATGACCCTACGAGCCGCTGAAGCCTTTGGATTTGGACGTAGACTGGAGTTGCCAGGCACGAAGTTAGTGAGGCTCTCGAAGTCAAAGGTGAATTTCGACGCGAGTGTTTGGGGATCATAAGCCACTGTACGACAGGGGGTGTGGATGAGGAAGAGGATAAGCAATATGATTGTGTCGCCGATGGATAAATGGGTATGGTGCATGGTGAACTGAGCGGAAAGGCTCAAGCGTTTCTGCTGGAGAAGTCCCAGAACTTGGTAGTCTATGTGTGTGTGGTGGGGATACAAGTGACAGCTTGGACGCGCACCTACTTACGAGTTTTAGGAATTACATTTATCGAAGGGGTGAGCGTCTAGCATCTCACTGTGCATGTCAAGTGCCGTGATCTTTCGTTTTCCACAGCAGATGGACGGCTTTTATTTATATGCCTTCGGTTTTATTCTCCTTCTGGCAAAAATTACCTGACTGGGTCCAAGTGCTGTTGAAATATTTCCTCATTTGGCACTAGGCTGCTGTGTCAATTTTCCTTCTGAATCGACAGCCGTGTGTTTCTTTGTCCCACGTCGGCCCACGGGTGCAGTACAAACTGACAGGAAACCTACTTAGCGGTCACATGGAAGATTGCCAAGTTATGGCCTTTTGATGTGTAATTTTAAACACAAAGTTAAGCGCACTGCAATATTCTTACCCTTGTCAAATCGCGAAAGTGAAAATCAAACCTCTCTAAAATGTTGAGCTAGACATTTACTGTGGGGTTTCTAGGTCCCAAGCCCCATATACAATGTATTGAGTGCTCCACACCTGTCACATCAGGAAAAAGTCAAACTGCTATGTGCTATCATATAGACGCCCATAGACGACATAGAAGCCATACAAACGTTGCTATGGCATCTATGTGTTTATGTGGGTCTATTTAACTGCCGATAGAACCCTGGGATTTTCCTGATGCACACCTAGGAGGACTTGTCCTCCGATCCAGCCATTCCTCCATCCATATCCAGAAACTCAAGTCCAGGGTGTATATACCACCATGGTCCCTACCCCTACCCAATTACTTTCTTGACCGAGATACTGCCTCGTCTTCCTGGACCTGTATAACTGTATCATTCCAACCAAATATTCACTGGATGGCACCTGTCACCACAAATGTTCACTGGGCTCGGTGTTCATTTCTCGGCAATCATGAGAAAATTACCATAAACGGAAGTCCGGCATTTGCCGGACTCAAAATATTTTGCGTTTGTTATCCATTTTGAGCCATAAAATCACGAAGTCACCGTCACCAAGGTCAAATTTGTTCGTTCATGACCCCCGTCACCCCAACATTTGGTCGTAATGATACAGTAGTACTGGGAAGGTTCGTTTCGGAAATCGGTCCGAACCTGAACCGAACTGAACCGGACGCGCCGTTCAGGTTCAAGGTTCAGCAATTTGCTGGACCTGAACTGGTTTTTAGATGATTTCCTCACCCAATGTTGTGTAAATTGCATCTCTCAACAGGTTAACTATCACCTAACATGCCCCTGCTTTCCCTCCGAGCAAAAATCGAAGCACTCTTGACGTCTTTCAGTGAAGGCTTATCTGTCAACGGAGTTAGTGAGGACAATCATGATCTGGGATTGTCTATACCCCACTATAAAATCTTAGACACTTTCTCTGGCCCCCAATCTCCCTCTTTTTAAAATTATCCATGTCTGTCTGAAGCCTTTTAAACTCCGCTTTTGGGAGATCAGGCTCGAGGCCTTGGAAGCGCTGGGTCCAGACCTTTGGAAGTGCTCAATAAACGGCACTTTCTCGGGAATTTTGGCCCCATGATCAACTTCAAGCGTGCGTGCGCCTATAAAAGTGTACACAATGCCAAATTCCATTTTTTTGCTCACTGTTATAGATTCCGAGGCGCTAATTTAAGCGCCAGGCACCAGTGACTTGAATTTTCTTGCAACCTCATCAGTTCCGCCCTCGCTTTGAAGGATAGGCTGCGGATAAAATTCTGAACTTGAGTGCAACCTTTAAACAAAAGACTGCTCCACAATCCCTCGAGCGCTAATTAATTCAATTTCACTGAACTGAAGTCAGTCACATGAAATCATGACCATTTGCAAACAGACGGGAAATAACCTCGCAAAAGAGGTTGGGAGGCCGCAAAGTGGCCGACCAGCCCCTTGTAATGCTACAGAATCTCAGTAGATATTACTTTGGACGAGCTTTTAGCTCCCCGAGATCCCCGAAATCGTTCGCGTTCGAACGCAAAACCAAATCTGAACCTGAACTGAACCGAACGTTCCCAGCACTTTCTGTAAAAACCCTGACATCTCGAGGACTCACGGTACTTTCACGATAACCAGTTTAGGAAGGGACTGAAAGTATGTCGTTCTTACTCTGTACGTGTTCTACGGAGTCGGAGCTCACTGTACGTTTTTTTTTTCATATTTGTCAATTCAAAACTGACTGATACATTCGCCTCAATTCAGAATGCAGTCTGAAAATCGGCGGTGTAACAGGGGGTTACGCCACGAACATGTACCATCGAAAGTCCTTGAACTTACTCCTCAAATTTGCCTCAAATTTTCAAACGACGCCACCTCCCTCCGCCTTTTTCGGCCGTGTCTTTATCTGGAGTCCGCGCCCCTCCCCACTCGGCCGCTGACAATTATGACGCTCCGGTGGATTACTCCTTTGGCCGTCGCACTGCATCAGCAACTTGACAAGTCCTTTTTTGGGAGCTTACCAGGGCTTTTTGGCCTTTTTTTGGCTTTGGCCTTTTTTCAGACCTTTTTTTCCGCTTTTTTGGAAGCTTTTTCGGGCCTTCAAATGACTTCAGCCTTTTTACGGCCTTTTCAGGGCTTCCGCAGCTTCGGCTTTTTCGTCTTCTCCGAGGCTTCTTGTGGCTTCCCACTTTTGTTAGAATTTTTTTGTTCTCGGTCCAAAGGAAGCAATGATGTTCAAAAATGATGGTTGCGGCGGTACTACTGTGGGTTCCCACTTCCGATTGACTTTTGTTGTTCTCAGTCCAAAAGAGTAAATGATGTTCAAAAAACGATTCTGAATACCCTCCGAGTCAGCGGCTCACTTGAAAGTTCTCTGGGAGTTCCCAAAAAATGAGTAATGTCAACAGTTGTATCACATTCCACTGGCATTGCTGTTGTCGCAGCTGAAAAGCAGACAAATCTCAAAGTCATTAAAACTCCGCCCATCATGATCCGACAATGCGGTGCTTGACTATAGTTATGGATGGCGTGATTTGTGGGGATCAATTCGTTCGTTGCTGTCTCCCTTCATCTCCCTCGCCCACTTTTGTCCCTCACGTCCACCTCCCTTTTTCCCGCTGCTCCTGACTTCCAGCATCGGGTCTCTCATTCCTCAAGCATTCTAGTTCCTAGCAAAGTACTCAAGACCACTCGTGTTTCGTGCCGACTCACCACAAGTCACTGCCGTATTCTGCTTCTCATCAAGTCCTTCTTGCTTGCTTGAGTGTCTGTCTGGGCTTTCCTGTTGCGAACCTATGCACTCAAGAACTCAAATCTGTTGAATGCCGTCTGCAATCGATATCTCCGTACCTCCTTCTGTGGCAGCTCTTTATCCATCCGCGAAGTTGCGGGTACCCGTGTGTTTCGTTAGGATGGAGCGGTATGGTGTATGAGGGGATGCTGGTACCAAGTAGAAGAGGTACGAGAACCCTTCTCATCCTTTTTTCCCATGTGCTTACCTCCCCCCGCATACAACGTGTGCGTATCCCACGCCGTCTGGCCCGCTTGCGAATATCGCCTCTGGATCCTGCCAAGTGCGCGGCCACGCCGCACGGATTCCCGGCCCTCAATCCTAATCAGTCGCTGCTCCCGTAGTTAGTCATGTTCGCTCCATTTCGATCTATGAATTCGACAACGTTGCATCCCGGTTCCACATTAGTTTTGTAGTAGACTTGATCCCCTCTTGTATTGCCTGCAGCAGTGTTGGGTGTTAGAACTACGTGATTACTCCCAATATATGATTTAATTGGCATCTTCTTATGTCCTTTTTGAGACCTTTTTTGGACCTTTTCTGTCGGCTTAACAGGGCTTTTCTTGCCTTTTCGCCTTAATTAAGTCGAGGGACTCAGACCTTTTAAGGTCCGAGACCTTTTCGACTTTTTTGCCTTTTCGCCTTAAAAAAGGCCGAAAAGGTCCGAAAAGGCCAACTTGCTAAGTTGCTGATTGGCAGCCGGCCTCGCTACGGCTCGGAGTTGTCTGCCGGCCCCGCGGCGATCACCGCTGCAGCTTCACTTCCACCAGCACGGCCATGCTCGCCGCCGACTCCACCACGCTGCCTCCTTCATCCTTCAAGCAACGCGTCTTCCACCATTACTCACGCTGAAGATTTAGTTCCCTGATGTTCTGGCTTCACAGGATCCCCACAATAAGCTCATGTCGTGCCTGTAGGCGACGTCTTTACCTATTCTTCTCTTTCTGACTGGTCTCTAGGCAATTCAGCCTCGTTCACGGCCTCATCCGGCGTCATAAGTGGAGAGAACGGCCATTCTTTTCACGCCGCACAGAACACAGTGGATGGTGAAGGCGTCGATATGGAGGGGGTGTCGGGTGCAGCGCCCGACGCAACGTGGAGAGGGTGCACTACGCACTGGGGATGTCGACCCGAGAGCCGCGCATATGGTGATTCCGGTGGTGGCCGTCTGCGAAAGAGCGACGCGGTGAGTACGATGATACGGGGGACTCACCTCCTCCTCCACACAGAGATCTCCGTCTGTGCGCAGTGTCCCCAGTCGTGCCCCGCGTCCGTGCTGTGTGTCTGCCGTATGTCCTGATATAGCCACGTTATGAAGCTCAGAACGGAGCAGAAAATCTGCACCGGTCTGATCTCAGGCAAGCACGTGCATACCAAACCCCCAAACCCACCTTCCGAATCTGAACCTATTCTGCACAAGATTCGCCCGGTGCCATCCCGTTTACGGTCATACCCTCTGGTTTTTACATAATGCAAAATAGGATGAAATGTCTGGACAGTAAAATGTGCGCTGGACTTGCTGTCGCAAGCGTTGCGACACGGCACATGGCCGAGAAATTCTTGATGTTGGATGACATATTTCCCAAGTAAAATGGCCGCTGCACTTGCTGTCGCAAGCGTTGCGACACGAGAGAAAGCCGAAATTTTTTTGATCTTGGATGAAATGTCTACAAGTGTGTACTGCCAGTAAAGTGTACGCTGCATTCGCTGTCGCAAGCGTTGCGACACGATACAAAGCCGAGAAATTATTGATCTTGGATGAAATGTCTGCAAGTGTGTACTGCTCGTAAAATGTGCGCTGCACCCGCTGTCGCAAGTGTTGCGACACGGCACATAGCTGAGCAATATGTTGGTTCTGGATGAAATGTCAGCAAAATAAAATGTGCACTGCACCCGCTGTCGCAAGCGTTTCGACACGGTACATAGCTGAGCAATATTTTTGTTCTTGATGACATCTTTTGGCCGTCGCCTGTGAGAGAGACCCGCCCCCAGGGGAGTGTATGGCGGTAGAAGCAATCTCAGGCGCCGAGATTCAGCCATCCAGAGAAGCGAGGAAGACGTCACAGAAAGCTCGCCCAGAAGCACGGAATCTTATGGTGAGACCGCTCGACATCAAGCTCTCCCTCACCATGCACATGCTTCTGGTCCCCAAACGCCTCTTCTCGAGATCCCACAAGTCAGGATCATCATCCGGGCCATAATCAGACAGAAAGTCCTTACTGGGGAGGTAATAATCAACCATCTCTGGATCATCGGCCTCGTTCAATTTAGCAAGAGTTTTCTAGACAACGAGGGTCACAACGTGAGCGAGACAACGTATCTGTGGATTTTCGGGGACAAATCAAATGCTCTATCAGGATGCGTGATAACGAGCGTATAAGAACGTCGTTCGTCGTGGCGCTATCAAACACACCTATGAAGAGGTAATTGAAATGATAATAGTATAGTCAACGTTGCGGTAAGTGAGTGAATTGGAACTCATCTTTTTCAACATCCCTAGCTCAGACCGGCGTCAAGTCGAGAACGCGCTCAAAGAGCTCTCAATTGTCCATGATCCAGCTGCCAATAGTACGGGCGAACATGAAGATCGTGAAATGGGTCGTCCTCATCCCCGATCGACAAGTTCGATCGCAGCCCCTAGAATTGACCGTGACAGATCCTGGGCCAATACGTACCTTCAGATAAGAACTCACTGTAGATTCTAGATTCTCGGAGAAAAACCATTCTAGTCGAAGGTTGCTCTTTTGGATTAGCCTGAGGGCCGAAGCATTGAACACAGGCTGGTAGAGGTTCAGCACAGCACAAAGTCAAATGAGAATCAATTAAAGCCTGTTAAAAACTGGAGAGATCAACTGTACATGTGCTGTGAGAGATATGTGAGCCATAAAGGGAGGTACTGCGACGCAGGAGGTATGACACAGAAGCGTGAACGGATCGCCAAAAGACAAAGAAGTGCGGCTGGGAGCACCGAGGAGAGGGCAGTGGTGTCGTTTGTGGGTGGTGAACAGCGGTAGCGACACGTTGCAGAATTTGGAAGCATTGGCGGTGCTAAGAGATGGGGTTAGCAGCAGAGTGGGCAGATAAATGCTGGGGAACAAAGATGAAGAGCTCCCTCACGCGGGAATTTTCCGGTTTAAGCTGTTGACACAGACTAGTGTTGCCGCAACTCGTAAAGTCGAGTCGCGACTTCTTAAGTCGACTTAATATATGTTTTGACTTGACTTGGTCACAGTCAAGTCACTCGAAGTCACTCAAGTCGACTCAAGTCAGCCAAGTCAATTGTTTTTAAATATATATTGGAAACCAGTCATTAGCATAATGTACATAGATTCAAGTCAATAAACAGCATTCAAAGTATCAAAGCTGCATATACTAGTATCAATCAACATCTTCCTCTGGCATTTCGGTGTATCCAGTGGCTGCCAACTCAGAGCTATCTGCGATCTCCTGCCAAATAGCATCTACCTGTTCGTCAGCAGCAGATGCCAATATGTGAAGCCAGTCTTCTTCATCATCTGGAACTGCAGGTGACTACCATCCAGACATGAAGCTGAGCTGGCTTTCTTGTAGTTGAACTTGAGCGCCTGAAGGGCTTCCATCAGCACAGCATTGGTGCAGTTGCAGCATTTAGTATCAGTCTCAGCTGACGATGAAAACACACTCTCCGAAGGCAAAGAAGTGGCTTGGATAAGAGCATAATCAGCAAAGAGATGGAATATCCTGGGCCATGTCATCCTTCCATGATTCTAAAAAATGTGTGCGAGTTACTTGTCTGAGACAGCTGAAAATTTAGACTGCAGACCATCCAATGAAGTGGACTCACACATTGCAATGATGTACGCATCAGTGTCCCCCATTTTATCATAATACTTGGCAATTGCAAGGCCAGGTTGAATGAACTTGCTGATATTATCAGCTTGCAAGTCGCGATCAGCAAGCATAGATTTCTGTCGAATCTGAGGCTGCTTGCTTCTTGAGACCTTGATATGAACTGTCAAGGTCTGATGAAGCTCTTGGATTGGGTGAATGTGCATTAAAAGCACAATCTGGAAAGCAATATCATTACAACAATGGCTGAACATTGATTCTCAGTCAGAATGTACGCTGAAATGAAATCAGGGGGCCCAAATGGTTTCAACAATCACTGAACCCTTCCCGTCTTCCAAGATTGAATATAAATTCCTAGGAAAGCTATCTGAGGTTCTGAAGACTGTGCACAGATGACATCCGAGGCAGCAGTATTCCCTGTGGTATCAGTAATCTCAAATAATGTGGTATGTTGTGATGCTGTTTTACAGGTCTGTATAGCACTGCTCATGCCCATTTTACAAGGAGAATTCCACCAGGGTGCTCTACAATCTTCTAACATCAGTTCTCTTTGAGAATGTGGTATGTTGGCATTCCTTTTCATCACTGTGTGCAGCAGCTCATATGAGGTTGTGGGGAGAATTCCATTAGGTTCCTGAGTGGTGTCCTCCGAATTAAACCCTTGCATCAGTGGCTCTGCCAAATGGGTTCTTCGGCATACACAAATTATTCATTCCATCAACTGATCAACATCAGTTCAGCTGCCGATTTCAGCCTTCTTGACAATATTTTCGTCACCCAAGGCTCCAGTGCCAAAGTCCAGTTTGTTGATAATTCTGCTATCATGGGTCTGTATGTAAGTACTGAATTTTGATATCAATTTAACCGTCTAGCTAAAGCACTTGAGTAGGAACTGCTTGAGGTTCTAACCTGCCATGCATGCAGCACACATCTTGGGCCTGTGAGTTTCACATGCGATGGATGGGATTTGCATTCCAATGTTGACTCTGATGAGCTGCCCGATCTCATTGACTTTGATATGTAGTCAATAAATAGCCACAATTTCTATGATGTTTGGCAGTTTACATATCTTAAGAGAAATTGTTGCATTTCTATGGTTTCTTTACCACTTAGGCTGGTCACTTGCTTACAGCTCTTTGCGGTACAACAGGCGCAGCACCATTTTTTTTTTTTTTGAACTTTCCACTAGAACAGCCACTGGGGGGTCAGTTTTTGTCAGAATCCCTTGGAAATAGGCGTGTTAGAATCGCACTGCAAATTCACAGGCGACCAAATACCGGCTTTTTTGATCTGATTACATAATGAAATTTCTTCCGCAAAATCATGACTTTGAGCAGGAACACTGTAGCACTGTGAGTCCTGGGCCGGTTGCCCTAATTCCTGGATATGTTATGTATCTGAGGTGGGGCTATGGGTCCTGAATGTTCACAGGTATAATATTACCCAAAGCGTCTTATAGTAGTCTATATATAGTAGGGCTTAAATATCTACCTCACCAAAGTGTGTGCCAAATCACAATGGGTCGACCTACTGCTGATAAGAGTTGACCGTCCCAGAGTTCCACCTCAGATACATAACATATCCAGGAATTAGGGCAACCGGCCCAGGACTCACAGTGCTACAGTGTTCCTGCTCAAAGTCATGATTTTGCGGAAGAAATTTCATTATGTAATCAGATCAAAAAAGCCGGTATTTGGTCGCCTGTGAATTTACAGTGCGATTCTAACGCGCCTATTTCCAAGGGATTCTGACAAAAACTGACCCCCCAGTGGCTGTTCTAGTGGAAAGTTCAAAATAAAATAAAAAAGGTGCCACGCCTGTTGTACTGCAAAGAGCTGTAATTTTTGGGCAGTTCTGGTGGCTAGTGGCTGAAAAGCACTGGCTTTATGATTGTGTTTGTTTAAGTTTGTTCATGTCCGAAATGGCTGGTACCCAGCTCAGAACTCCTAGCTATTTTACCTTTAAGTGATTTCTATGGCTTCTTTACCATTTAGGCTAGTCACTTGCTTAATTTTCGGGCAGTTCTGGTGGTCGGTGGCTGAAAGGCAGTGGCTTTACGATTATGTTTGTTTAAGTTTGCCTCATGTCTGAAATGGCTGGTACCCAGCTCAGAACTATCAGCCATTTTTTCTGAAAATAATTTTTATGGCTTCTTTACCATGTAGACTAGTCACTTGCTTAATTCATGGGCAGTTCTGGTGGTCGGTGGCTGAAAAGTACTGGCTTTATGATTGTGTTGTTTAAGTTCATCTCATGTCCGAAATGGCTGGTACCCAGCTCAGAACTGCCAGCCATTTTTTCCACAAGGAATTTCTATGACTTTTTTACCATTTAGGCTAGTCACTTGCTTAATTTTTGGGCAGTTCTGGTGGCCAGTGGCTGAAATGCACTGACTTTGCAAGTGTGCCTACTTATATCTGCCCAATGCTGAAATGGCTGATACCCTTAATTGCCCAATGCCAGCTATTTTCTTCTGTAGGTAATTTTTCTCATTGAACACACTTTTGTTTGGCTTAAACCGGTTTAAACCTGATGGTTTAAACCACAGCTTAGTTTGAACCAGCTTGAACCACTGTTAAACCTGATCCAAACAGTTTAAACCATTTCTCGCTTTTAATCCTGTGGGGTGGTCTAAACCACCACAGCTGTAGGCTCACTCGCATCCAGAAATTTGTG
>JARIHO010000168.1:0-57130 GCA_029282495.1 Mycena albidolilacea
ATACCAACTGATTGTACTCTACCGCTCTTCTCTAGCATATACAGGTTTTTTCATCTCCTGTTGAACAGTGTCAAGCTGTTTGAGTCCTTGAGTCCCCCAATTGCGAGATGCACAGCCAAGACTCAGTGATCAAAGGATCAACTGAATTTTCAAATTAAAACATGACATGACCAGGTCGACCTCAGAATTGAGCACCCCTAATCAGAAAGAAATGTAAGTCACAATAAGTGAAAAGATCCATTTGCTGTTATATGTGAACAATTGTGGCTTGTTGAACCACTATGCACAAATCAGGTGTTGGAGGGTCAAAAAAATATAGCACAATGAAGCAACTGGGTGACAACTGAAGCAAAACTCGAGTGCCATCAACCATATTTGCAACAGCATTTGGTGTCATCCTTTTGAAGGTGGCTCTGGAGAATGCTTGAATGTACATGGTTCTGGATCACAGGGCCTGGAGCAATGAGAAGAGTCCTGGTTTGCATTTTCGATCTTGAGGATGGGGTCACTGGGAGCAGCAGCAATGAGGAAAGGAGGCCATGTCAGGAACAGACAGCGATATTTTGACATGGTGTTCAAATTCAGTGGTGTTGATGTTTTGACCAACAATGACAGGGAGGACTGAAGAGATTGGGGAAGGGTATGACATTGTTGGCATGGTCCACCAATGATGAAGATATTGAACATCTGAGCATAGCTACTGATGCCATTTCGTATGGCATCTGATGGGTCTGATGGGATCAAGCTGTATTCTGAGCATAGCCACCAATCCTATTTGCTATAGCAAATGGGGGAAGAATATAGTTAGCTCACCATCCAATGGCTTTCCAGTCAAGTCAAATCATATTAGAGCTTTGATTAGCTCCCATGCATGTTTTGTAATAGCATATGAAATAGTTCGTGCAATGACAACCTGGAATTCTCTCGAAAATCACGTTGAGCTTTATTCCGAGTTATATCACAACTTGCGCAAAGAGGTTTGAAAATTTGATTTGCTATCTGCGGGTTGGACAAGATGAGATGAACTCAAAAATATGAGCTCCCGTGAAGATAGGCCAGTGTAACAAATGTCAGACTGTTTTTTGAAAGTCTTTCACAAATTCTGGAAAGGGGTAGAACTCTCGCCGTCGACTTCTGAGAAAAAAGCATGACACTGCCAATGATATCTGCCTGTCAAAGAGAACAAAATTAATCAAACATACCTGGACTGTTGAACATTCATTTTCAAAGATCATGTATGGAAGCACTTAAGAACGGGAGAGAAGCATTTGGATAATAATGCTTTAGTTATTTTGTCACGAAGGCGCATAATGGCAACACCCAGGACATCGTCTGAACCATAGGAAGTGCTCACATGGTCATCGGAACTGTAACTGTATGGCATCAAGTACTTGTTACAGAAATTAAGGAAGAGGAAAAAGAGGGAATAAATATCCAAGAATGTGGACGATTATCTGCATACTACGGTATGCCAAAAGACCTGTAGTCGGCGACACGGAGTCCAACACTTGACTTGAAGAGCCATCAATGGCAATGAGAACCGTTTGTGCTCGCTGTTTAGAGAAAGGGGTTCACCAGACTAATTGGAGGGCTCACCGAGTGCCAGGAACAAATCCAAGTCCATTTTGGGTTAGGGGACTGGCGGGATTGCTGTCTTCTTCCACAAAAATACGAGTGGACGCGTCCAGACGCCAAAGTGAGAGGTTCGGCCGAAATTGATTGGATCAACTACGTGATCGTGTCAAGCTCTCCACCAGGTCTGAAAGTTATCTGCCATCGTGAAATTCCATCGGCAGTAAAACATCTTTCGAAAATCTGAGCATATAGCCTCTTTCTCATTCTTTTACACAGTCTCTCAAATATTTTCAACAATTTAAATGATCCACGCAGAGAGAAATAGCCTCTTTTTCCTACCACCATAAAAATTCCTCCCGACCCTTGACAAAGGCGTCATTTTTTGAAACGTCTTCATGCAGCACGTTTGGCCGCAAATATTGAACCATTGCAGGGATACGGCATTCGTATCGGTGCTACGTTGGAATAATTTCTCTGCGGGGTTCCCTTCGACGTCATCAAAGCCATGGGCCACTGGGCGAGTGAAGCATTCACTGTCTACCTCCGGAAGCATGCTCAAATCATGGCACCGTACATGCAGGCTAATCCCACTGGAGGCGGAATTTTCCATCGCAGCATGCCGCCGGTTCGCTAGGTGTGTAGTTATCAACTCCCAGCCTCGGGGGGGTGGAATCCGCATTCGCCTCCCGCGTCGCTTCCCTTCTACCGTATCGGGTATCGTACTCATTTGGATTCCCTAAAAGATTTTCAGCTGACCTCGGACCCCCCCCCCATGTACGAAACACTACGTTCCAAGCCCCCTTAGACTCAGTGGGTCTAACTTTGTCTAGGGTCAGTCTAGTGATGAAACTCAGCTAGACAGACCCTGTGTAGGGTCCTAGACAGATATTTTGCCCAGGAGTGGCCAGGTCTGTGTAGCCTCTGTGGAGGTAGTTTGGTGTCCCTAGACTTGGTCTGTCTGGCCCAGCATAGATCAGTGTAGGTCAGTTTGGGTGATTGTAGGCGCCTAGTCAGAGCAAAACAGACGCACTTTCATGCTTTCATTCCAAGATCCTGATCACGGTGGGTTGATCATTGATGCACCAACAACATTTTTCGGAGTTAAGATCCTGCAATCATGCATCGGCTTGGCTGGCACGACAATTTGCTCGTCGCTTGGAGTTCCTTCCGGTCCTCGTGCGACCACCAGCACTGACAATGGTTCCTCCTTGGACCTTCCTCCTCATCCACCCACCCACCACATGTGCCGGCTGTTTCCACAACAATTCCAAGGCCCGGGACTTTCTTCATCAGGAAAAACCTCCCCAGCTAATTGTCGAAACAGGTCGGGTTTGTGCCCTGTTTCTGGTGTCCTGGGGTGCTTATGTATGTTGTGGGGGGATGTTTAACGACTTATTTTGGAGCAACAAGTAGATGGTGGATCTGTCTAGGTGCTATACCGACCTAGACTGTCCCAAATTGACCTGGGCAGACCCAGTCTGATCTACCCAGATGTAGACAGACCTACAAAGAGCCCAGACAGACCTAGACAGACTGTGTCTAGTTACCTACACTGTGAAGCCAACTTAGGTGGAACTTCAACAAGGCGTAGGTTGAAATAAGCCCTTCAACCTATGATAGGCTCACTTTAGGTTGATCCTCTGTCAACCTATTCAGTAGGTTGTCATTCACCCTAGTGTTTTCAACCTATCATAGATTGAATATCCGCCGGCAACAGCTGCCATCTGATTCAACCTAAATCTCGATCAACCTATGATAGGATGAAAAACAGCAATACGTGGTAACTATGACAGATATGTGAATCTAGTCACCATTCTCGTCCTCTCCCAGCCACTGTGCCTGCGCAAGGACCCCACTACGATCCACGACTGCCCATTCGCTAGATTGGACCGGCACCCGCCCCACCAGCGCCTGAAGACTTGTTATATCAACGACATCAAAATGGCCGTGCCCAGAATAGAAATGTATATCAAGTCCGCGAAGAAGAGTGTCGTCTGGCTTGAGGTTACATGCCCGAACAGCCGCAAAGATGTAGGTTGTCGGCTCATCAATGGCCAAATCAGGGACTGGTGACGGGAAGTGAACACGATAGATGTGAGTGAGCTGACCATAGAATGTCGTAAGCTTAAGCTTGATTGGGCGTCGTGGGTAGCGGGCGTTCTCGTCTACCAGCATCTGGTACTACAAAATAATGAGCTCATAGCTCACAGTAAGTTTAAATTCCACTCACCCGAACATAGGTTGCGTCTCGGCTGTCCTCCGCAACCGATCCCAAGGAGCAAGAGCGCATCGTGTCTCCCTCCTCAGAGTCAACACGACGCACCTTACCCCACTCCTCCACAAGAGCTCCCCGGAGAGCTGCATTGACGACAGGCATAGAAGCCTCGCAGCGTGTCGAGAGTGCAGCCGCGATTGTAGTTAATTGATTTTTCCCCGGGGTGAAAGGTGATTTGGGGGGCAATAAGATGCAGGACGGATCTGGGAGAATAACTGTTAGCTTGCGGAGTGAGTACGAAAGTGAGAACATACACAATGGGTCTGAAAATGACCCAGGAATTTCGGCCCGCGCCTCGACAAGCGAGAGCTCTGTAAATGTGTTGAAAATGGTCATTATCTGGGTCAATTGAGCCTTTTCGAGGACGTAACGGTCCATCGAAGCCCAAGGAAAGCGGCGGCTGCGAATACCGGGCTGGAGGCTACCGCAATAACGTTCCATTGGGAATGCCCAGTAGCACCACACTGGCCCGGTGAACTTGATGCTTGGGGCGATATGAAGGAGGGCGTGAACTGTTAGCGGACATGTGGCCAAGCGTGCGACATCGTACTGGAAGTAAAGTCTGAGGTAATCAATAATCGTGCCACAAACAAGGACAAAAAGAACTTACTCCTCGTATTTCTCCACCCAAGCAATGAACCCAGTGCGAATCTGCTCGATTTCAGCATCGCTGATTTCGAATTGCATGCAGATGTTCAACAGCCGCACAAGCTCGATGAAATGAGTATAATATTTCCTCTTGCGGAATCGACGACGCAGCAAAACGGGCCCGAGATACAGCGTCCAAAAAGACCACATCTCCGCGGAAACATTGGGCCGGTCTTTGGCGATGTTCGGGATGCGGCTGCCATAGGCAGAGGGAATGGTATCGGATGCAGAGGATGTTTGAGATGCAATAGCTTCCCAGACTGTCTTGGTGAGTTCGTACTCGCCGGTCCCCTCATCTAGACCCTTGAAGCCGCCCGTCCAGAGTAAAACAAGGTTCTTGACGAGATTTTCCCAGATCAGGTGCATGAAGTCGTGCGGAAATGAATGAGGGAATGAAAGCGACGGGAGGTGCGAGAGTAGTGGAACACCTTTAACACCGTACTCCTTTGCACGGCGTTCAGCTTCGGCTGCCGTCTTTGCCGCCTCTACCGCTTCCCCCTGACTGACAATTTCAGCGTGCGAGCGCATCGGCAGGTGGGCAGGATCGTAAACCTGGACAGCGGTTGGATCACCGCTGACGTCTGGATGACACGAGCGATCCAGAGGTACGTAGTGTGTGGTTGCACGGGAGCCGGGAATGCGCAGGCCGATTATCTTGCACATGCGGCACGGAGAAATTCCGTTGTGGCCCTTCATTCGCATGAACATCGACACGGCGGGAATGTCGCCAAAGACAACAATGAGGTACGCACGCAATGCGAATAGTTCTCGCGAGCGAATATCGAAGGCACGAACGCCGGCGGCAAGCTTGAAGAGTTCCTGCACAAGTGGCCAGAGGAACGAATCGGAGTCTTTGGGCTTGTTGGGACCCGGAATGACACCGAGAGCGAGGATGTATCTGAGAAGAAATCGGAGATCGGAGGGGAGATTGTAGTCGAAAAGGATGAGTGGCCACGCTGTTTTTTTGCGGCGCTTGAAAGGAGCGAATCCATCCCAGGATGCTCCAAGCGCTACGTCGCGGTCATCGGAGAAATATTTGTGGCTGAATTTCTTCCCGTTGATTTCCACCTGCTTCGTTCGAAGCGAACGATAATGTGTGCCGTCAAAAATATCGGTCATCGTTCCCGGTTTATGCTGGTGGTCAGCGCGATACTGTTGTTTCTCTGCAATCTCCGGATTGGCGGCAAAGGCCACGAGTCGGGGGATAATTGGAATGTACGTGAATTTCTTTCGTGGTTTTCCATTCGGTCGGAGGCGAGGTTCGTTACAGTATATGCAGCTCGTGAGATCTTTATTCGGACCCGCGTAGCACAGACACGAATTTGGGCAGCAATCATAGATCTCGGGCTTAAAGCCGGCGAGGTGGTTGACACGCGATCGAATCGCGTCGAGTTTCGGGAGGGGAGGATTCTGAGGAAATGCGAGCGGGAGCTTTTTAAATGCTCTATCGGTCGTGTTTGTCTGCAGCTTATACGAAAAGGCCTTGCAGATAGCGAGATCGTAAGCGCTAAGCTTTTGAGCTATGAACGAATACATGAGCGACAGAACTCAGCAAAAAGAAAGGCACAGTTAACGCACCAATCGAAGCCTCAGCTTCAAACTCCTCTCCGAGCTTATCCCACTCAGAAAGACCCTCGGTTGGGACTTGGAACGAATCCCAATCAAAGATATCGGGCTCGTCCTCCGAATATTCCGCCTCACTATCCTCGTCCCGCAAATCTCCATTGTCAAGCCCATCCTCTGAATCCGAATCAGCGGAAGACGCCGAATAAGCCCGATGGACGCTCCGAGGGAGCTCCAGGATCTCCGGCGCCTCCAGTCCCACCAGTTCATCCAACTCATCCCATGTATCCGCAGCATCGTCCATCGCGGCGCCCCAGTCAGAATCTGCCCGAAATGACATGCTGGGGGAAGGGCTCCGTGTGTCAGATGGCCCAGCCTCAAAAGAAGCGGCAAGTTCGTCAGCCTCAGAGCTGGGAGCAAGAACACGGCGCTGCCTTGAGGGATAGAAAGCCGGCTCAAGATAAGGCTTGCTGTTGAGAGTCCGGCGATGCTGCTGTTCCCTTTTACGAGTCACCATCTCACCGCAGCCACATGCGCAGAGAACCTTGGGAGCCATTGAAGCGGACAGTGGACGGGCGCGCGGTACGCAGTGTGCGGGAGGCAGGGGATTTATTTGATAAGCCGTTGCTCGGGGCCGTGCGCCGCGCGCACATGACATCAATCAACATGGAAAATTTCAAATTGCTCTCTGACTCGACCCACCATCTCCAAGACGCCCCTTCCTCTCTCAAGGACTCGTCCGAACCTTCCCATGGGCAGCAACAAGAATACGACCAGCCACACAGCGCCCAAGCGCGTATCCGGTCGCGGAAAGGCTGTACATACCGAAAATCAGCCGAATCCCGCCAAGAACACGTCAGACGCACTGAAGACTGTCAATGCACGCATCGAGCGCCATATCGACCCCTACAGCGACGCAATGGAATCCAAGTTCGACATCATCGACAACGACAAGACCCAAGAGATCGTGTTCTTGCGGCAGAGTCACGACCTAGCGGATCGTGTGTCACTGTACTTCTTTGACGTCAAAACCCACTCACCTCTTTTAGGGAAAATTCTCGAGACTCAGGCGGCCAACGAGGCCCTCCAGAAGGAGCTCGACGAGATTAAGTCGGCGGCGGCGGCGGCAGGAGCGCGCTTCGGTACTGATCTGACCAATCACGGCGGTGACGTCGACGCTGGTAAAGCTCAGGAAAAGAATCCGCTTCTAGGTGCGTCGCAGTACGGATCGAATGAGTATTACTCACGCGCTACTTCCCAGAGGAGCTTGAGAAGGCCCAAGTTGCAAATGCCGCGCTCAGGAAGAAAGTCCAGGCCCTTGCTGACAAGCAGCGCATCCACGACGTGGACTCCGACGTCAACGAGAATGTGCCCAGAGCGGCCGGCTCGGCGGGGAATAACTTCAATATTCAGAACGAAATGGGGTTGGGTGGGAACGCCAACGATCGTGAGCAATATCTGGCAATCATGGTATGTCGTGTTCCAAATCAAGATAATAACCTGACCTTGGATCTTGTGAAGCGTAACATGCACGATCTCACCCACCAGGCGAGCATCAACTGGGAGCAGCCCTGGGCGAAGACCCCGGCAGGAGCTAAAGAGAAATTGTTTGCAGTGGTAAGCCAGATACGTTGATTAAGATATTCTTGACTCACGATGCCCCAGGCACGCGAACGGCACCCCATCCTCAAACGTTATGAGAACGATTGGGCCACCGAGGAACTTGTCAAACAGTACATCAAGAATAAGCGCCGCCACGGTTACCGGAAGGGATTCCTGGAGCGCCCAGCCCAGTACGACTACCTCAAGACGAACTCCGCCAAACGTAACCCGTCCGCTCCTCGTGGTCCCCGTATCGCTGTTCGTCGGTCCAAGAAGGTTGCGGAGAAGAAAGCAGCTGCAAAGGCCAAAGGCAAGTCGAAGGCGAAGCTGAGGACGAAGCAGGTGGTGGAGGACGACGACGAGAGCATGTCGGATGAGCCTGGGCTGAGTCGTGATCGTGGTGGGAGCGAGGAAGAAGACGCGTACGAGAGCTCTTGGTACGTGACTGCCGCCGAATCGATCGGATCAACGTCCTGACAGCCATTCTAGAACCTGTTCTTTGCTGCGCTCCCTTCTCTCATCCGCCGCTCGGTTGCCAGGTCGTATATATACGTGCTCATCGTTGTTTCACGGACATGCTACATAGTGCTCATTTTCATCCTCCATGTGGCGGATTTTAAACCTATACACGATACCTCTATAACGCTTAAATTGAATCTATTATGTGTTGTTATTCAATCTGCGACGATGGCGGAAATTCAACCCCACATAGGATGCCGATAGGTTGCTCAGTTCATCCTGTAATACGTTGAAAATCAGCAGAATTGAGCGCTCGGCCATAGGTTATTTTTGACCCCAAATAGGTTATGAATCAACCTACAAGTATCAACCTATTGCGCGGTGTAACTCAACCTACGGTCGGTGAGTTTCAACCTACAGGATGCTCAAATACATCCTAATCTAGGATGATCTATAGGTTGACATTCAACCTTTGCCGCCGCCTCAGAGCTAGCCACATATCTGTGTGTAGTTAAGTCCAGGGTGCCTAGACTCAGCTAAGGCTAGGGGGGGTTGGAACGCAGTGAAATTTTAATGCCAGTTCCCCCTTGACCTCCATTGTCCCTTACCCCACCCAGGACTCCTTCAGTTCGACTTTCTAGCATTGTGTACTCAAATATGAACACACTGGCCTCCCCCCACTGCTTTAGCTCGCGCTGTCGACACGCTTCAATGTTCATCACTATTCTGTGGCGCGTAATAGTGCTGTCCATTAATATAATACGAAATAATATATTATTAATATATTAACAATAATATGAATATGATATGGCTCCAGGGCCATAATATTGATACAGGATAATATAATACGATATGATATTAATATAATATAATATGATACATCGCTCGCTGTATTATCATATCATTCTCATATTATGGGACCATATCCAGTGCACTGGATGCCCTTCACCCAAGTTCCCGCCCCACTCAGAAATTCGGAGCTATCAATAACCAAAATTCCACTTGACCTACCGAGATCTACCGGTCCGATCTTTGGTTGCCAGTGCCGATAGTGATTCGAGTGGCCAAGCCGGCAGCAAAAGCAGTGCCAAGAGGTCCAAAGTGAACCGTTTCTGCTGTTTGGACCTCAAGGTGTGTAAATATGATTCATCAATTGGTGAAAATGGACTGTTATACAAACCTCACCTGAACTGGGGAGGGATTTGGCGCACTGAAAGCGGCAGAAGTGTATTATTAATATATTATTGATATATTATTATATGTATTAATACATACGTAGATAATATAATACAGATACGATACGGCCTCAGACCCCATAATATGATACGCAAAATTGGCACTAGCGTGTAACGCGTTCAACGCGGAGAAAGTCCCGGTATCATTTCACATATCCTTTCTATGCGTGTTTCCTTTTAAGAATTTTTGCAGCTGGATCCGGTTTGGTACCCACGAGACCCTGCTATCGGAGGTAGGTGTTCAATTGGCGGATAACATCGGCGCGTGTACCTCTGAAATCAGATTTCTTTTCTGGGAACCCGGGGATACCTGAGGCTGGTGGTCCGGAGAGCACCGAGAAGTGAATTTAAGCACACGCCGGGAAAACGTGATTCGAAAAAATGCAGGCACAGACGTCGCATCGAGAGAGTTATTTTGGATTAGTTAGCGCAGAGGAATTGAACATGAGACGAACGGATGAATCATATATAGAACCCACAAGTAACACAACGCCTACCGCTACAATCACAAACCTCGTACTAGTCAAGACCCGCGACCTGCTCAGTCCTACTCTGCCGTCATCGTCAAAGTCACAGTCAGCGCATCCCACCCCGACAAACGATCCAAGCTGTCGTTTTGCCGAAACGGATACTTCGCGTCAATCAGCGGCACCAGCTGCTCGATCCAGCTAAGGTCCACAGCCTCGCGCGTCATGATGAGCTTGAGAAAACCAGAGCTCTCCCGCTTGTCTTGGGGGAGCAGAAACTGGTACGCCGTCTCAGTGCCCATGCCGAGTGTTAGAATGCCTGTTTTGGCTGGCAGGGGCACGGCTTCCTGCTTCTTGTATGGATGCCATTTCTACATACGAGTGAGAGGCGGTCAGCATGAGTGTGATGCACAAGATACCGACGCACGTGGATTGTGTATTCCTCGGGATCGAAAAAGAACACGTGAGGGACGAGGGCCTCAGGAGACGTGTTGCGGATCGTGAAGCCGTACACAGCGCCTTCCTCGGACGGGAATCGCACCACGCCATCGACGGTCATGTTGCCGTTGTGACCAACGGTCTCATCGACCGTGCGCTTGGGGAGCTCGCCTCTGAGACGGTGCATCTCGAGTGCAAACTGTCCCTTGAAGGGATCTGCCTCGTTATGGCGCTCCAAGAGGTAGGTGAAGTCCGCGATGTTGTTGAGCGCGTACGGGAGGTGTTCCAACTTGCCGTCGAGCATGAAACGTGTCTGGTGCTGGCATTTGGCTATCGTGCCCGTGCGCGCCTCGATAACGACCTCGTCTCCGTCGCTCCGCAGGATTACATGCGCTTCCTCGAGAGAGAGCGCCTTGACGTAGTGGAGCTCATAGTTCGTGTGGAACAGAACCGCAGTGAATCGGAAGTCGGCGGGAATATGTACGACCATGGGCTTTGAGGTGGACATTGCAATCCACGACTTGACAGCGTGCCCCGCTGTTATAACAAGTAGGCAGAAATTGGCGCCAATCAGAGAAACGGAAATCTGTCTTCAAAGAAACAAGATAAGTATCCAGGATCTTGTCCAGGATACAAGCCCACTGACCGTCGGGTGCATCCCGTCCGTGGTCGAGAGCGCCGGGCACATCATGAGTCATGCATCAGACTTTTGACAAATTGATTGTTGCGTTGTCAGGCGTTGTGCAACACGGCAACGCCTGCCAAAATCACAGAATGCGGCTAAAAAACGCCGAAATGTCGCAACGCCGAAATTAGGCCGACAATGCGCAACGTTCGTCGTTGGTGAGTACATGCAATGTTGCCGCGACTCAGCGGTCTGTCATAATTGAAATCCCCTCTTCCCCAGAGGAATGACAAGAAGGGTGGGAGTGGAACTCGCCCAGTCCCACTCTAGGTCATCTGATAGTGCGACTCGAGCTTTTTACACCGCCAAAGTGCCCACATGTTGACTCCATCTGGAGGTGTCGCATGAGAACCACCTGCAACGATTTCTGGTTCCACATGGAAAGCAGCTGAGCTCCAGCTGAGCATTCCAGTTGAGATTACAGCTGGTCACCAGCGACCTGTCCATGTCGCTACCATCGTCCCGAACCTCCTGGAAATGGGCTGCACACAATAAAATTGATTAATCCGAATAATCATCATCTGACGCAAGATAATCATCCTCCTCGCTCGCATCATCGAAACCTTCCTCGTTCTCGCTGCCCTCACTGACCTCTTGAGCTGCCAATGCTTTTGCGCTCGGCTTGGCCACCCTCTTCACTCGCCCCGCCACCAAATTATCGACCACCAGACCTTCACCGTCCAATTCTTCGCGGGGCTCCGCCGGTGCAGTTGTTCGGACACGTTTGCGGCTTTTGGTTGACTGGGTCCAGCCGCACCGGCGTTGTCTTCATCGTCGTCGTCGGGTTCGGGCTCAGGTATGGATTTTCTCTTTCGCCCTCCACCCTTCTTCGCTGTTGTTTCAGTAGCGGCCTTCTTCTTGGCCCGTTTGACTGCCCGTGTGTCCCGCAGAGTGGAGGCAAACTCATCGTGTTTTACTCTCCGGTCTTCGAAAAGTGGAATCGGGGCAAGCAGATCTCGAGGAAGTGCTGCGCGGAGGAGGTGAGCATCGTGAAAGGCGTGTGAATTGACGATAAAGCGGTCCAACGACTCATACACGATGAAGTTCTCGGTGTTGTCCGACTCGACTCGTTCTTGCATCCGTATACGTTCTCCAGTTGCTTCACATTTTGCCGTGCGACAATCGTGTTGGACATTGAATTTGAACTTCAACTTCTACAGGAATTGAAGGATCGTCAGCACATGCATTTAAAAGAAGGGTCAAAATACTTCTACTGAGATGATTGTAAAGATTTTCTCCCCATCGCGCCGAACCAAGACTGGCATGCCGTAGTGCTCGTCCCGAACCGATAGGACTTGGAATAATTCCAAAACAATGATCACAGTCAAGCTCTTGTCAATTAGAATGCCGGACACCCGTCCAGTTATCATAGAAGCCTGTGAGAGAGAATGAACATACTTAAGTTGTTATAACTTTGAAACAGCTTTGAACTCACCTCATCAGTGGAAGATTGTGCAAAGACCCAAGACCCAACAAAGCACTGATCCAGAGACTCGCTGACAACCGAAACACAACGGTTCCATTGTGAGTCAGGGAGATACATCCCATAGTTCAGGGCGCTGGCCGCGGTCGTAGTGCCGAGTGAATATGATGATCGCTGCTTTTGACCACGTTTGAGTGGTTCAAGTTTTGTCTCACCTATTACAGCTCTTTGCAAAGTTAATGGCACTTCCGATCACTTTGTAAATAAGAACAAATTAAAATACTTCTCTTCTTGACACGCTCATTCTGAGCGCATTTCTTGACGGAATTCCTCCGGAGTAGGCGCGTTCGAGAGAGATTTGACGGCGCTTTCATTCTGGTAAGGTCTCAATTTTTATTTGTATGGTTTTTTTTTCGACCTTCTTCGGCTCCAGCCCGTCGCGGTCTCTATCTTGCAATCGTCTTCCTGGCCTCAATTCTTAACCAAATCGGCTGAAACCAGGTGTGTCTGGGTGGCTTCTGGCGCGCCTTCCTTACCGAGCGCGTCAATCCCTCCAGTCTCACCGTTCCAACGACCGTCTGCCGCGTGCGCGCCATTGTCGCGTCATCTTGTCGCGTTGTTTCCTCCCCGAGTTCTGCTTCGAATTTCCTCATCCTAGGTGCGTCATAAGCAAGTATTCCTTACTTTCAATTGCTGATTGGCTTGTATCTTTGCTCCAGACACTAGCATCGAAAATGGGAAACAGAAAGATCAGCCGTGATGTCAAGATTGCCGCTATCAATCTATATGAACAAAACATTCTATCACTCAAGCAAATCCTTGATTGTGTGGATTTCTCTCGTCGAACACTCTATCGTGTTCTCCGTCTTTGGCGAACAACCGGCGACGTCGTACGATCACGCAAACGAACTGGACGCCCCCGCATCCTACATTATGATGACATCAATTACCTTCTCCGCTTAGCTCGCCACCACCCCGATTATTTCCTTGATGAACTCCTAGACCTACTCTGCCACAATCGCTTCATATCAGTTCATTTTACTACCATTCATCGAGAGCTCGAACGCATGGGTATGTCAACCAAAATTCTCACAGAAATTGCGCTCGAACGTAGCGAGCCCACACGCATGGATTTTATTCGAGAGGCCTCTCATTATCCTCCTCACTATCTTGGCTTCCTGGATGAGACCTCAAAGAATGATAAAACTCCGGGTCGACGTCGTGGAAGGGCGAGGAAGGGACGGCGTGCAGTCAAAAGGCGTAAGCTTGTTCGAGGCAGGCGTTTGACAGGGACAGGCTTCCTTACTTGCCAGGGAATGTTGGCTTGTAAAGTTGTGGAGGGTTCAATGCATCGTGACCAATACTTGGAGTTCCTCGAGCATCAAGTGGTGAGATGACGTTGTCTGATCTACCGTCATCAAACTTATCTCCCTCCAGCTTCCCCTTTGTTCACCTTATCCCGGACCGCTGAGTGTCCTTGTAATGGACAATGCACGCATCCATCATGGCAATGAAATCATCGAACTTTGTGATCGCTTCAGTAAGTCCTATTTTTTGAAATTTTTTTCTCGCTGAAAATGACTTTGCTTAGGTGTCCGCATCCTCTATCTTCCTCCCTACTCTCCTGATTTAAACCCAATCGAGGAGGCTTTCTCAAAAATCAAAGCCTGGATCCGTCGCAATAACGACATCTTTTCTTATGGCCCCAACGACCCACCACATGCTCTGATCTATGACATGATGGAGGCGATGAACATTATCACCGAGTCGGATGCTATTGAGTATTTCATTCACGCAGGTTATTTTTAGTTGTGTTGTATGGTTACATGCTATGTACTTTGAGCGGCAAACTACAAGAGGTTCAATTTTACAATTCTACTGATTTCAACTATGCAGATGGAACAGCCCATTGCGCAATGGCAACCTGTAGCTCAGCAATCTCTCCCGCTAAAAATTCCATCGTCGTAAGCTGAGCGAGTGTAATGTAAGAGAAAGAATTCGTTTTCTTGAACTTATGCTGTCGGAAACGAGCACAGATCTCATCATCGAGGTCGTACTGAGCGCAAAAATCTTCAACAGAAAGGCTCGGCCCAGCTGCGCAGCCTGAAGGTATCAACATCGCGGGACCATGAACAGGCGCAGCCGCAGCAACTGGTGCGGGATCTGGAGCTGGAGCGGGTGGCCGTCCAAACATGCTGACGAGCTCGGGGGGAAAGTTAATGTTAATCTGCGGAGAACTGTTGATAGCAGCTTTCTGATTCAGCTCAAGACGACGTTGGAGAAGGGGGGAGCGGGCGGCAAGAGCTTGGGGCTGAGCTTGTCAAAATGCTCGTTGTTCGGTGGTTTGTTGATGGTCGCAAACTGCTCGCCTTTCAACTATAAGGGGATCAGTGCGGCACTTAAAATTGAATGGTCTAAGATAGACGTTACCATTGCCGCACCCCAGCTCTCAAAATGTGCGTGGCCAAGAGGGAAATGTTCCGGTTCATCCGGGTGGACGAAAAAATGCTCACTTCCACAACGGCCATCGGGCGTCGGACACGTCCACCTTTCACGTAAAGCTCCAATCTTGGCATTCAGAGCCTCGTTTGCTGGAAGTATATCGCGCTCGTTTCGAATCTAAAGAATATCAAGATGAATATACAAAGAAAGAAATTGACTCACCTTTGTTTTCTTGACTCCTTTCTTGCCCTTACTGCCGTCATCATCGTTCTCCTTTTGTATGGGGAGACGGTTCTAGAGGTAGATGCACGTTTTAATCAAAGCACGAACCAGACACACGTAACGCAACGTACGAGTTTAGGTTCAATGAGAATTTTTGCGGAGGGACTTATTTTGATCTTCAATGCATTCGAGATCAGGTGCTCGTACTTGTCGGCGTCATCCAGTGTAATGGGGAAAGTTACTTGGCGTGGAACGGTAAATGTAATAAAATAATCATCGAGTTGAATAGATGTGAGTTCAAGAGCAGCGCGGATGTTGGTGCGAAGACGTGATTTCAGAGCCGACCAGGGTTCATTGCTATAGAACTTGAAGAAATTAGAAGTGGGCGGGCCGCGGGAGCTCTTTGCTTTCGCCATCTGTTCAGAAGTGTAAATGGAGGTAGTGTACTCGATCTGGCGCGGCGCAGACGGGGCATCTAAGTGAATGTAGTGAAATGCAGAGGAGGTAATGTCAGAAGATCATACCAGCGACTTTCGGCTGTTTTCGCTGGCCGCGTTTGCGCTTCGCAGGAATGACAACCACCTCGTCCTCATCATCATCTTCCTCCTCCTCCTCTCCCTCCAAGTCCGAATTTTCGTCTGAATCCAGATCCTTGTCGGAATCATTGTTGGAATCATCATCAGAGCGATGGAGATTAGCGTCGTAGGCAAGTTGTAGGGGTCGTCCTCATTATCACAGAGAGAATCGATGAGTGTGATCTCTGTTTCATCATCAGAGGGGCTGAGGTCTTCGGCTGCGAGGGTGGAGATGGAGGAAGAAATGTTCTGAGCAAGGGGGTTCGGGCCGGTCAAGCCGGGCACCGGGTGCAGGGAGGTAGGGTCGGCCATGAGGCCGAAAAAAAAAAAGTGCACCCTCAACTGAAGTGGTCAAAAATGGGCCCAGACAGCTCTAGAGACTTCACAAGGCCCTCTCTATCTTGAATCAACATCTTTCAAGCCTGTGCCAATGTGTTTTCAGAGTGTTTTTGTTTGGCAATTAAACTTTACTCACCACAATTGACTGGTAAGAATATGGCTGCGTCGTGCGGAACTTGCCATTAGCACCTGCTGATCCCCGTCTCCATCTCCACCTGATCTGCACTATACTGAGTCCTTTTCGATTGTGCTTGTCCCCGACTTGGCCCAGAACGGGGTACCCACTCGGCTTCCACGTATGGTAACACCGGCTCTATCCTGGGACATCTATCTTGCCCTCAATTTCCTTGTCACTGGTGGCTTACTCTGGTAGCCTGTAATCACACCTGTTTTTCTCAGTTTTATTAATTGGCAGGCCTTGGAGTATTCATAGCTGTAGATTCACTACCAGACATGTATTCCACCGAGTTCAAGGCCATTTTCTTGCCAATGCAACCGGTCACGCGGAAAATTACCCGATTTGGACGTCACGTGGTAGGTAGGGTCCTCGAGAGGGTCATTTTCTAGAAAAGCGGCATCAGTCCATTTTTTGACGGATCTGAACCCCCTTGGTTCTGAGATGCGGCACGAAGCACTGCGTTCCGGGGCCATGTCCGCATAGCGGTGCGGACGTATGCGGATCAGGTGCGGCTCACTGTGGATCGTGGGATACACAGTGTGCCGACATTAGATCGGCCGAATCGGTCCGACATTCGTAGACTAGGTGTAGAACCTGGGTCTACAGCAACTTGTCGACACGGGTCCACACAGGTCGGCAGGCATCTGCGGCAGCTGGCGACTCCTGTCATGCTGCCCTCGCCAGCCCTCGCCCTGCTCCTTCACCGTGCTAACAACGACTATTACTCCCACGTTTCACCCTGAATACGTACATGATCGACATCGCCGACAAGCCCGCTGAGTTAGCCATCAATTGGCTTGATGTCGTGCTACACCTTGGGCATGCCTGGATAAGTTCTATGTTCCTTTGTCAAAGTAAATGAGAGAGGGGGAGCCAGGAGAGACAGCAGGTGAAAATTAACAAGTTCCAGCTTGGAACGATCGTGAGGACCATGGAAGCAACGTGGTTAGGGCTTCAACCCGTCCGTTAAACGGGACGGCCGTCACAAAAACGGCCGTTTTTCTCGACGGGACGGGTATACCCGTCCCGTCAGAGGGTAGTTGAGGGCCCCGAGACGGGCGGGTCCCACCCGTCCCGTCCGTAACGGCCGTTTTTGACGGGTGCTGGAGCACTATTTGTGCAAGTAAGTTTGATAAATTAATGACAGTCTGAAACTGAACTGGGAACTTACCAGGACATCTAAAGTACCATAAAATATCTCAAACACCCTGATATAGAACCAGACAAGGGTTTGCAAACGGTTAATCGCTCGGTTAATCGGAATTTGATCGCAGGTCAAATATCGGCAAGTCTCGGCAATGCCATCCAGGTGCTTGTGGCGGATGTTTCAGCAAGGGAGTTTCTATGTATGGGTAGGTTTCACCTCAATATTCGGAAATTGGATGAAATTCACCTACATTTGGTGCAGATTTCCATCTAGGAAGGGTGACCCGTCAAACCCGTCAAACGGGCGGGAACGGGTACCCCGTCAACGGGTCAACCCGTCCCGTACCCGTCCCGTCCTGGCGCTGGCTCGAGGGCCCAGACGGGCGGGTTTTTACCCGCCCGTCCCGTCCGTCGACCCGTCGAAAACGGTGACGGGTTGAAGCCCTAAATGTGGTGGAGGCAGCTTGATGGCGAGCAACAACCACAGATATTAGCATAGCTTCGGAAGCTTCCCCGCGGATGCACATATTTATTTTTGTCGCATTCAAAACAGTTCCCGTCCCATCACATTAGAAGTCTACAGGGAAGCTAAATGTCGGCCGAATGGACCGATGTCTGCAGAACTCGGCACAGGTGTGCAGACGCCTAAGTCTGCAGACATCTGCCGACGTCATCAGTAAAACAACACATTCGTCTTTGGCGTCTTTGGCTTCTTTGCCAAGACGTCAAAGACGCTAAAGACGTGTTTTACCCAAAGACGTCCGTCTTTGGCTAAGCAGGTCCCGAAGTCTTAGACAAGACCTTTGTCTTTGAAAAGACCATAAAGATGCAACATGTCTTTGGAAAGACTCTGTACAAGGATGCTCAAAGACTCATATCACGACGAAGGAAAGAAAGAAAAAACATGTATATTTGAGGACGTACAGTTACAGAACGAATAAAAGAGTGATATAGAACGAAACAGACCCAGCGCAAGCCTTGAGCAATAGCCAACATTCCCCTATCGCCCGCGGTGATTCCCACAGCACGCCCCGACTTGCGCGTGCCGACTCCGCATTCCCACTCGCCGTAACACGGGGACGTGGTGTTTCGTTCGCCTCGTGCGTACGTTTACTCGATGGCGCGCGGTCCAGTGGTGCCTGGCGCAAATCGGCTTGACCTCGGCGGTGGCTGACAGCTGGGAGCGTCGAATGTGAGGTGGCGTAGCGTGGCGTGCTTTCCTTGTGCGTGGCATACGAACTGCCAACGGAGTGGGCGGCGGAGTTGGATGGCGCACTGGGCAGGGGGAGGTCGGGGCGATGAGGAAAAGGAAGATACATGCGGTACGTACCAGTTGTTGTCATCGCCACACTTGTTCCTCGCTGCCAACGGAGTGGGCGGCGGAGTTGGATGGCGCACTGGGCAGGGGGAGGTCGGGGCGATGAGGAAAAGGAAGATACATGCGATACGTACCAGTTGTTGTCATCGCCACACTTGTTCCTCGTTTCCTCTCGAGGGTGCATATTGCGTACGCCGTCTGCGGGTGGGTGTTCTTGATGACTTGGCAGCTACCTGACACGGTATTGACGCGAGACAGCCACCTTGAAGTGTTGAGAAAAGTCTTGAGGGCTTGAGGTAGGAAATGGTGCTAGATTGATTTGCGCCGACTTGAAGAACACGACTTAGTAGAAACTCGACTTGAAGAATGCTTGAAGAACACGACTTGAAAGACACGGCCTAGACAATGCTGTTTGAGGAATGGGTGAATGGCCGATACAGGAGTTGCGTGGCCCAGAGCCATAGACGGTGGGTAGAGACTGGCCAGGAGAGAGGTGCGGCAGTGGGGAAGATGGAGGGAAAGGGCAACCAACCATTTGATGTGAGTCACGCAATGGTGCCATCTGTTGCCATCTGTCAACGAAACATCATGAGCTAGGAGCGGAGTTTGAAAGACTTGGAGTTTCCACTTGGTTTCCACTGTTTCACACAACACTTCGCTTTCTAGGCACTTGCAGTTGGTGACTGAGATACTGCTGGAAATGAATACAAATTCACCCATGATTCTCTACATACCTTAAGATTCCGATTGGGCGGAAATAATTCTGACAAAACATTCGGCTCATTGGCGTGCTCGTTATCCACTCGCTTCCAACCAACTCACGGTGTTGTCGGAGGCTGTTCTGATCTCTCGCTGCGTTGTTTTGCGGAGACTCAGCCAATTCCTGGATCCAAAAATGGAAGATTGTCGCCGAAGATTAAAGATCTCGTTTCAAAGATAAAGACTTCTCAAAGATACAATTGAAAAACGCAAGATGTTGTCCCAAAGACGCTGTCAAAAGACAAAAGATGTTCTTCAAAGACAAAAGACGTCAAAGACAAATGTGTAGTTTTACTGATGGTAGGTCTTACGACATCTGTGCGGACGACCCCCCGGAACGCAGTGAAGGGACGGCATTTTCGATGCTAGTGTCTGGAGCAAAGATACAAGCCAATCAGCAATTGAAAGTAAGGAATACTTGCTTATGACGCACCTAGGATGAGGAAATTCGAAGCAGAACTCGGGGAGGAAACAACGCGACAAGATGACGCGACAATGGCGCACACGCGGCAGACGGTCGTTGGAACGGTGAGACTGGAGGGATTGACGCGCTCGGTAAGGAAGGCGCGCCAGAAGCCACTCAGACACACCTGGCTTCAGCCGATTTGGTTAAGAATTGAGGCCAGGAAGACGATTGCAAGATAGAGACCGAGTATATACGGGGAGGGTGCGAGTGCGACTCGTCCAGTCGCACTGTCAGCCGGGGAGTCGCACTGACGAGGCCATCAGCAGTGCGACTCGGCCAGTCGTCAGTGCGACTCGGCCGGTCGTCAGTGCGACTCAAAGGGTGTCAGTGCGACTCGCTTCAAGCCGTTGGAGGTGACAGTCACAGGCGGAACACATGCCGAAGTGATGTGAACAGCCATGCCGTTCACTTGCCGTAGCATATAAACAGTAGATAATTTTGGGTTTATACATGTCGATAGGCGGAAGCGCCTGAAATTCTTCGCCGGCGCTGCCTTGATGAAAGTCGAATGTGATTTATTTGCACAGGTAATGTCGAGAGAAGAGTGTGTTTGCGACATTGGGCAAATAAGCGAAAATAATATCCTTAGAAAGTATATGATGATGAAGGTATGGCTCTACTACCTTAAACCGAACATTAAATGTACTATAGGTTCAAAACCCTAGTCACTTGCCCCCACTTCCGACCCCCCAAGGAACAGTCTTTCCATTCTTCTGTTAGGGCTTCAACCCGTCGCCGTTTTCGACGGGTCGACGGACGGGACTGGGCGGGTAAAAACCCGCCCGTCTGGGCCCTCGAGCCAGCGCCAGGACGGGACGGGTACGGGACGGGTTGACCCGTTGACGGGGTACCCGTTCCCGCCCGTTTGACGGGTTTGACGGGTCACCCTTCCTAGATGGAAATCTGCACCAAATGTAGGTGAATTTCATCCAATTTCCGAATATTGAGGTGAAACCTACCCATACATAGAAACTCCCTTGCTGAAACATCCGCCACAAGCACCTGGATGGCATTGCCGAGACTTGCCGATATTTGACCTGCGATCAAATTCCGATTAACCGAGCGATTAACCGTTTGCAAACCCTTGTCTGGTTCTATATCAGGGTGTTTGAGATATTTTATGGTACTTTAGATGTCCTGGTAAGTTCCCAGTTCAGTTTCAGACTGTCATTAATTTATCAAACTTACTTGCACAAATAGTGCTCCAGCACCCGTCAAAAACGGCCGTTACGGACGGGACGGGTGGGACCCGCCCATCTCGGGGCCCTCAACTACCCTCTGACGGGACGGGTATACCCGTCCCGTCGAGAAAAACGGCCGTTTTTGTGACGGCCGTCCCGTTTAACGGACGGGTTGAAGCCCTATCTTCTGTGTTCTAGCAAGATTAAGATGGTTTATATGTAACGTACCAGGCGAGATGAGAGGACAATATTGCGGTGCACATCAAGCACCGAGGTAGATGAGGATGGGCCGCGGGTTTGATCTGGCTAGTCTCTCGCAGTCGGACGACCTGCGATGAAGTTGTAGGTGGAAGAGACCAAAGGTCCAGTGGAATAATCTTCAATCTTAGCTGTAGTATCGGGAATGCCGCTTCAGCCTGCAGGCGCGACGGTCCAGGATTAGACCTGTGCTACTGTATATGCTTAATACAATAGCTATGTAGTTTGTCTAGACAAAAGTGGCAGCTGGGGTGTATTTGAATTAGACCGGACCATAAGGACAGTGAGTTCACAAGATTTGAGCCAACTCAACTCCAGTATGTCTGGATAGAACATTTTGTACAGGCAAGCATGTCCAGTGTCAGAGAATATTGGTTGTGCCTGAGATGCCTGAGAACAGTTGAATGTTTTGTGCGGCAACATAAGAGTAAGATAATCAATGAAATTGAAGTGTACTACTGACTAGTATGTAGAAGACATGCCTTCGCTTTGCTCCGGCGTACTGATTCGTGACTTCAGACCATACTACGAATCATTGGAAACCTTTATCAAAAAGAAAAGGAATTGCAATTGTAGTAGCAGTGTTTATTGCATGTCTACAGGAGTTGGTAGCCAACCTTGAACCGCAAACAATGTGCATCGAACCGCAATTTCCATTTGATTGTCGTAGTCTTGGTTGAGTGCGCAATGCACAGGCTTTAGCCAGAAACAGCCTCGTATAAGACTCGCTATTGGGAGAAGACGCAAGTGCCGATGTGGCCGGGGAGCAAAAAATGGGAGCAATATTACTGGCGAGACAGAGTAAGGCACATTGTAGTATGTAGAGAAAAGGAGATGTACCTGGCGAGACAGAGTGTGAGAATGACCAACCAGCTCTGTCCCGGTCAAGTACGGCGACGGGACGACCAAGTGCTACGCTTAGTTCAACGTCGATTGCTCAACCTTGCTTTCGACAGCCGGGGCGAAGGTCAAAGGGATGTGATGGAGACAAAGGATCCACTTACTGGAGACAATACCGTTTACAACCCGTGAGGTAGGTATTGTCTTGCGTTCCACTTACGACCTGATCGCTGGGAATGCACGGGTAAGTATTGATCGGTGAGGGTACCCAAAGGACTCGCCTCTCCGATTAGACTTGAGTAAAGAGACATTTTAAACCCGATTAACGACTGTTAGCCATCCAAAGTCGCTATGCAATTACATTGAACTGCTCTGCCAGCTAGATCGAAGAAGTCTGAAGTGAACATGTGTATTATGGACACGTACCTTGGTCATTCAACCAATAAAGCAAGAACTGAATGCACACGATCAGTGACTGTTTCGTGAAAGAATGAAGATTGGGTAACTGACCATTTGGAAAGTGATGTGGGCTACTGTAAATCGAAATCAAACCGATTCAGGTAAAACAGAAACGTACCAGTTGCCGTTCGGATCAACCTTGAACCCAATGCATTGTGACGAGTCTACCGGCATGGAATTAAAGATGCGAGACCAGCAAACGTCGACGTCGAGATCATCGCCAATACCAGAGCCTTGGTAGTGAACTTGAAGTTGACCTTGATTGGGTTTCGCAAGAGATTCGCGAGGTGTTGCGGGACCCGGTAGCTCGAAACCTCCAGGAAGTAAACAAACGCGCCCGGTTTGATGAAGCGATTTAAAATCTGGTGAAGGGATGATTTGAGTGATACTTTGAGGTGTTGCGGAGGGCCAAGAGGCAGATAGCGTGCGCTTAGAGTCCACGGAATTTTGACAGTACAACCTTTGAGCGTAGCACCACAGTACATAGTTTGAGTGTCTTGAAAATGGCTTTGCTGATTCTTGCATAGGTGGTGATGAGCATAGTAGTGTGCTAAACCCGTAAAGTCAGCTTTCAGATCGCATCTCAACACAATCTCGAATCAACAAGCACCACCAATAATTTATCTTTCTTCACTTCAACTTTAATCTTACCTTTCCATGTTTGCTCCCATCTTTCTTCCACTCCGTTTACATTACCGCCCGCAATCAAACTCCAGATTGCATATTAACTTAATCTTGCCTTCTCGTGTATTCTCCCACCTTACTCCCGCTCCATTTATACGTTTCTGACAAGTATTTGTACTATATCTCCTTTGCTCCGACCCTCGATTCAACCCCCCCAGAACTACCTTGCCTCAATTTACCGAGTGCATTTGCCCACTTTCTCGATTTCATCCTCTATATCCTCTTCTGTATATTTCTTGGACTCTCCGCTCCCCAGATCTGTAATCGGTTTCATTTATCTTCCAACTTCCTTTCTTAGTACTCCCCTAGTTTTCTGTATAAGTTACGATCCATGCTGCAATATACGACACTTGGATTCCCCCCAAAGTCCCTTGCTAAGTCTTTGCCTCACTCTCGCTCTCGCCCCCGCTCTCGCTCTCGCATTCCGCTCATCAGTTACACCTACGACTTTACTGCACGGTTACCTGTCATGGAGCCGGGCTTGATTGTACACTTCGCACTTATAATCTCCACCATCCTTTCTTGCGCTACTCACCTGTTTTAGGATTGCTCGCGCTTGGCCGGTTGGTTGGCGTGTCAGTAGTGTACGATAGCCAGCCTGGGAGAAGGGAAGCGACGCAGCAATAGGAAAGCAGAGATGATGGGGGCGGCACAGAAGAAGCGACGAAATGGTGGCCTGCCTTTTGAAAGGACTTTGAGCGGCCGATCGGCGAGGTTGGTGACACGCCTGCCGACCGTCCAAGCGCGAGCTAAAACTCAACAGGTGAGCTCTCGCTGAAGGAAGGAAGGAAGGAGTAAAAATTTGCAAGTGTTTCAACTTGCTAAGGAACCGTAAAAAGGCACCCGGCAGCTGACTGGGACGAAGTGCGTAGGCGAAGCGTGGGCGGGGATCGGGAGCGAAAGCGAGAGCGAGAGCGGAGGCGAGAGTGCGAGTGAGAGCGACTTAAACTGCACAAAGTGGGGCAAGGTAAAAGTGATTTTATTGAGAATTAAATCTAGGTCTTTTATATGCAAGAGATAAGTAAATGGAGTAAGATGAATCGAAAGGAGACTCAGCAGGGACAAGGAGCTGAGGGAATGTAACGATAAATTGAGAGCCAGGGAAGAGGGTGAGTGGTTGAAAAACAGGGAAGAGGTTGAGTCGGAAAACAGGGTGGAGAGGAAAGTAGAAATCTAGGGCGGCAAGGAACTGGATGCAGTCACAGAAAAGATACATATCAAGAGTTTTGGGGTATATGAACGCCAGGGAAAACAGCGAGGGAAAACAATAAATTTGGATGTTGGTGGCGCAGTGCAGCCGGCAGATTGATATGTCAGGGAAGTCGGTGAAGTGGATACAGCCATCAAGATAGTTATCTGTGCCGTGGAGATTGTGTCTGGAGGTGATGCGAATTGTCGGGGTCAGAGTAGTGTTTATTTGGGGAGCACAGGGTACGATAGAAGAGCGAGAGGATGGTGGAGGTGAATGGAGAAAGTGTGCGTAACCTCGTCGGATCAACGATACGACTGATTGACATCGATTGACGTCGGTTGACAGGGATAGCTCAAGCACCGGGCGTCTAAGCTAAATCTTGATGTACACGGTCAGCTGGCATAACAATTGGAACAATTTCGGCAGAACAAACATATGCACTCTGATTCGAGGCATCTATTTAATATACAAAGTATAAGGTACCATATGGTAGTCCAGTGCTGAAAATGAAGTCTGACGAAAGGAACTTATCAAAATTCAACCCCAGTGAATGAACAGACTGATACCAGGAAAGCAATCACACATGTGCGCTACGACCTTCTTGACAACTCGCCATATACACATCGCGACATCCAAAATGGCTTCAATTTTCCCATCTTTCTTGTCGAACAATTCGTTCTGCACACCGTCAAACCCCTGGACCAGCGGGAATCAGCAAGCAACCACCACATTATCGCCGCTTGTCTTTACCCCTGCCCGCCCTACGGATCCCTATAATGTGCAACCCCATCAGCCTCGCCCTTATGTCCCTGGCGGCCACCGTGTGCCCGCTCATGGGTTCATCAACGAGTCTACCTCCTTCGCTTTCGTCACGGCGATCCTAGTGCGCGCCATCCTCCCCACCCTGCAGACTAATACGAGTCTGTGTCTGGCTACATAGCGGACCATGGCCTGGTCTTCAAAGCACTCACACTCAACCCAGGATCGTGGAAAGAAGAGGATAAGCTAGTCTGTTAGTTACTGCGACTTGATTACCGTTGCTGGACCTTATTATGTAAGCTTTCCGTTTTGGAATCTAATTGAATTGATGATGCGCGAGACTTCAAAGGACGCGTTTTGAACCATGGAGATGCATAAAACTTGGTGCAAAGCACTCTCAGGTACATAAAACTTTGTTACTCGAAGAAATAACCCTTGATGCTCTCTGTCTGTCCGAGTTGGGGCATCAACCCATCAAATAATGCCGAGCACACACATCTTCGTGTTGACGACTCTTATAAAGTACCTCTCTGGTACAATGGAATCAATTCAAATCAAACACAATAAAAATAACATAATATGACCAGAACCTGCAAGAAACGCGTCAAGAACGCGAACAGACGCGTCCTGGGAAAAGCACGTGAGTTCCCAAAACGGAAAGCTTACATAATAACCCTCAGCAACGGTAATCAAGGCGCGGTAACTAACAGACTTCAGAATGAGGTTGCGAGTGGGAAGTCAGTGCAAGAGACTAAGGATAAGCTGTCCATGGAGCGTGGCAACTACCAACCATGGGCAAAGCGGCTCTGAAGCAACATTGGCATCCACGCTGGTGCGACACACTGGCTCCATCCCACCTCCATGCCCCCGTCCATCGATGTTTACCCTCGTGCGCACCAGCAGTGGCTGTACAACAACATCGCTGTCCAGTCCTACATCAACCTGGTCGTGTCTTCATCCGAGCAGAAGCACATCCAGCACTGCTCATCTGCGTCCGCGGCGTGGGTCACCCTCCGCAACCGCTACACACATCATGGTCCTCTTGACCAGGTCAACAAGCTGCGCGCCACCATGGCCATCCAGTTCTCTGACGATCCCGAGTTGTGGGCCGCCACCCTCGACCGGATTGCGGAGCTGAAGGAAGCCGTATGGGCCGGTGAAGCACCCACCACCGACGGTATTCACACCATCCTACTTCTCCATACTCTCTCCCTGTTCCTCTCCTTCGTCGATTCTCTCCTTGCCGTCCCCGACCTCGATCCATCTTACATCTCCACGAGGCTCGCTGTGAAGCAACAAATGCCTAAGTCCCCCAGCCCGTCTGCATACGCCGCGACCGGCGCTAGCTTTGCCAAGAAGAAGGAGCGTGATTATTGCAATAATCCGAGTTGCAAGTCACTGACTGGACACACGTATCCATATTGCATCTCGCCAGGAGGGGGTATGGCTGGACAGACGGTGGAGGATGCTCGCACGAAGAAGCAGGCAGACGATGGATGAGCGAGCGGCAGGGAGAAGAGGAAGGCGGACAATATCAAGGTCAGCCGTGACAAAGAAGGGTACGCTTGCATCACCATAGCAGGCGAGAGCTTCCACCTTGCTCCCACGAACCCTCCTCTTCCTCCCCCAGTTGCGAACATCGCGTTCCCCTCGACGCTGCTGACAGACGACTTGCCTCCCTTCAAGGACCCTGCTTACGAACTCGAAGCTTTCCTGGCTGCCGAAGATGGTCCGCACGTGTCGTTGGACTGGAACGAGTACACTGCAAACACCGCTACCTCATCCAACTACGACCTTCACTCCGATACCGGTGCCAGCGTCCACATCAGCCCCGTCTGCGAGGATTTTGTCACTTTCTCTCCCATCTCTCCCTGTGCTATCCGCGGCTTTCAAGGGAGCTCCATCGACGCCACTGGGGTCGGGACCATCCTCAACGATAAGTTTGCCCTGCAGATGGCCTTATTCGTTCCAAATGTCGCGATCCACTTGATGTCTGTTTCCTGTCGGTGCCACGATAATTCCTTCACTTGCCATTTCGACGCGACTTCTACGTGGATCGCAGACCACGATGGCAAGGTTGTGTGCACCGGCTCGCTCCACCACTCCCGTGGCCTCTACAAGCTCGATTGTACTCTCATTGATCCCTCTCCACCATCGCCTCAGCTAGTCTCGATCTCTACCACCATCGCCTCGGCCATGCCCACCCTCAGGCTGTCGCAGATCTTTACCAGCACCAGCTGGTCGACGGTATGGATCTTGATACGTCTTCGGAAGCTACACCTTGTGACGCTTGTCTTCGCGGCAAACAGGTTAAAGCAACCATTCCGAAGATATGCGAGGGAGAGAAGTCGAGCGGGAGATTGGACCTGGTGTTCGTCGATTTGTGCGGAGTATTCGACACCACGTCACGGAGCGGGAACAACTACATGCTGGATATTATGGATGACTGTACGTTGAGGGGGTGGTGTATTCTGGTAGCAATCAAATCGCACGCGCTAAAAGCTCTCATCGCATGGCAACTCGCTATCAAAGTGCGCACCGGGGACTGCGTCAAAGCATATAACATCGACAACAGCGAACTCAAGTCCACCGAATTCGAGAATTTCTGCGCTAGCCACGGAATTGAGATTAGGTGCACATCTGCGGGGTCGTCTGCGCAGAACGACAAGGTCGAACGTTACCACCTCACCGTCACCAACAAGACACACGCGATGATGATATCCTGCAACGCGCCCTTGTTCCTCTGGGATGAATTTGCGGTTACTGCAGCTTATCTACATGCTCACTCACCGTCCAAGTCCCAGCTCAGCCGTACACCCTTCAAGGTGTTTGAGCACAAGAAGCCCAATATCTCCCATCTGCGCGAAATAGGCTGCCACGTGTTCGTTCTCGTGCGAGGACACAATCCCAAGTTGCGTGCCCGGTCAATTGAGTGCCTCCTCATTGGCTATGCGCCGCAGGCTAAAGTGTATCGTTGCTGGGAGTGGAAAGATATACAATTCCATTGACATCCGTTTTATCGAGGCTAACGAGACAGTACGTGTGAAGCTCAAGAAGGACCTGCTGGTGGCACGTCCATCTGAGCCCACCGTCCTCGACCCATCGGTTCCCGACGACCAGTCATCGGATGACCCTTCCCTCACCACCTCTGTTCCCCCGCCCGATGCCATACTCGTCCCTCCCCCTCCGATCCCTACCGCTCCCGTGGAACCAACCCTGCGTAGATCCGAGCGCACACGCCGTCCTCCTGCCCGTATGGTTGCTTCTGCCTGCCCCGTCGATGGCGACAACAATGGCGAGCAGGACATCCTCGATGCATGGAGTGAGACCGTGGCCGCGACACCCGAGGACGACAATGGCGAGGAGACAGCCATACTTGCCGAACTCAATGCGTATCTGTGCGAAAACCCCATCGATGTTGAGTACCCGGACGACCCAAACAACTACGCGGAAGCTATGGCGTCACCGGATGCCGACAAATGGATAGACGGAACGCACAAGGAACTCACCGCTCTCCACGACAAGGGGGTGTACAAGCTTGTCCCTCCTTTGGCCGTCCCACCCAACAAGACGATCCTCGACCTCTGCGCCGTCTACACCCACAAGCGCGACATGGAGGGGAATGTCGTCCGTAACAAGGTACTGTGTGAAAGGTTTCTGCCAGGTCTACGGCCGCAATTTCACCTCCACAACGTCGCCCGCAGCCCGCCTCGAATCTTTCCGCGCTGTGCTCCACGTCACTGCTGCACGCGACTGGGATGTCCAACAGGTCGATATCAAGACCGCCTTCCTGAACGCACGCCTCGCCGACGACGAGGTCCAGTACACACGGCAGCTGAAGCACTTCGAGGAGAAAGGAAAGGAGGGGTGGTTGTGGATGTTGTTGCGGAGCTTATATGGGCTGAAGCAATCGGGGCGGATATGGAATCGCGAGATGGATGACTCGACGGCGGAATGGGGCTTCCGCCGCATCCTCTGTGAGTGGTGTGTCTACATACACACTGACCCCCTCACCGGCGACACGAACATTGTGGTTGTCCATGTGGACTACATGGTGTGCGCTGCGCCTACCCATGCAGCCAACGAAGCATTCAAGGTGCAGCTACAGACGAAGTGGGAAATATCTGATCTGGGAGACATCAAATACTGCCTGGGCATAGGTGTCGTATGCGATCCAGAACAACATACCATATCCCTATCACAGACCGCGCTCATTTATCGTCTCGCTCCCTACCGCTCGCTCGTCGGAGGCTTGATGTACCTAGCCATCGGGACGCGCTCGGACATCGCATTTCTCGTAAATCACCTTGCGGGCTTCCTGGACTGCTACCGCTTCGAGCACTGGCGTGCAGCGATTCGCGTTCTTCAATACCTAAATGGAACACGGATGTTAGTGCTCGAGCTAGGCGGCTCAGCCCCCATATCTCTCTCCAGACACGTCAACGCGGATTTTGCAAACGAGTTTGACAAACGGAAGTCCGTTATGGGGTACACGTTTCGCTCGGCTCCGGCGCGATCTCCTGGGCTTCACGCAAACAGAAAGTCGCCACCCTGTCGTCCACGGAAGCCGAATACATCGGCGCGTCTGAGGCCGCGAAGGAGGCGTGCTGGCTCCGGATGCTTCTATGCGGCATTTCCGTCCCCATCGACATCCCCACTCCCATCCTATGCGACAACGATGTGACGCGTATCCTCGCCGCCGATCAAGCCTTCCACGCCCGCACGAGGCACATTGACAATTGCTACCACCATATCCACGACTGTATAGAAAAAAAAGAAGATTTTCTTACCTCGAGTATCATCTGCCGACAATGTCGCCGATACACTTACGAAGGCTCTTCCCTGACCCACCTTCCTTCGGCATCGCGCGAGTCTCAGCCTGTATTGAGGGGGTACTTGCGAGCATGAGGGGGTGTGTACCGCAGCAGAACCTGAGGGGGTGTGTCAGTTCCAGGCACCTGCAGCGGTACACAAGCTTGAGATGCATCAGCAAAAATAGCACTGCATACATAGACCGATGTAGCCGGGGTAGCGGGTATAGTGCTGTCGACAACCCCCAATTATATACTGCACTGTAGCTACCTGCCAAAAAAATATAGTACTACATCGCTCGATGTGGCTATGAGTGAAGTCTACATCACTCAGCGTAGTAACCAGTCAAGTTGACATCGCTGCATATTTTCATAGCACCGTTGTCGACATAGCCCAATGTAGGACTACATGCACTTCATTTCGCTCATTGTTCCCGCTCAATCCGGAAGAAAGAAAAGAACAGAATAATAGTGGGAAATAATATTGGGCATATAATAGCTACTCGGAATGTTCCCCATCTTCGCCCTCGGTCTCCGTTTCTTCGTCCTCTTCCCATTCTTTGAGGGCTGCTCAAGGACTTCCTTCGAGAGGATCGCGGTGGGAACGACAGCGATGGGCTGTGCACCCGAGTGGAACCTGAAAAATGTAGGTCAGAGAGGTTCACACAAGCGACCAAATTGCATACCACCCAATATTATGCATGCGCGTTAGAATTTTGTCGAGCAGTCCATATTTGGTGGTATGCGCCTCGAAATCTTTCAATGATTTGAGGTGAGTGGCGTACACGCTCCGGTAGTCGTTGGCTGTGAAGGGGATATCGATCCGGACGCCCGTGAGGTATTCATCGATCGTGTTCTCAACCTGTCAAATGAAATGAACGGCAAACATGGGAAGCAGCAATGAATATGTACAACAGTTAAGAGTGCGGCCACTGCTTGGTAAGGGAAGGGATTGAAAAACTCTGGGTGGCTAGGACCTTCGTCGCGGCGGTTAGCAAACCACATGGCGTTGGCACCGCGCTGGAGGATGGGGGCCTTGAAAAGGCCCTTCTTCAGTTTCACGTCCTGCGGGAATTTAGTATTTGTCCGCAACTGTGGGCAAACACGTACTTTGAAGGCGAATAAGGCTCCTTCCTTGAGATCCTCGGCAAGCTGGCGATTGAAAAGGATTGTCTTCTTGTTATTACCGCTCTTGAAGCTGTAGAGAAGCTCGGCCATTGGTCTGAGCTTCGTCTTGAGCTCACCGCGCATGTGAGGACCCCGGTTGGTGATCTTAACAGTTATCAGTTATCAGTGATGAATAAAGGTCGTAAGAAGATCCCACCAGCTTCATAAAAGCTGAACTCAGGGGTAGACGTTCCCCAAACTCCTCGCATGCACCATCCCATGCCCGCTTTGCGAAGACGACCTCCTGCGCTGTGTCGGGGAACAGGTCTTTGGCGGAGGCGTAACAGCGGTATAGGTCGATTGCAAACACGGTGTACTCCTTCATACGGCTGTCCAAGTCCTTGGCCCTGGGACGGCCGCTAGAGGTCCCAATCCTGGGCGATTGAATAGTATGCAGATCATCGGAATCGATAGAGGTAGAGCGACGGTGTTCGTCTCCGGCATCCGGTGAGTCCGAGCGGGACGGTTCGTGGTGGTGCGACTGCTGGGAGACAACTTGGACGGTAACACGGTCCGGAACAATCTCCCCATTGATATTGCGGATCTGGAAGAGCTATTAGTGGAGTTTCCTAAAAAGGAAATCGAAAAATCGAGAGGTAACTGACCGGAGTCCTCGCGACGGGAATGTCACGAAGAGGACTGCGACCACGGAACGTGTGGTGTGGTTCTTCCTCCTGACCCGGACCCTGGTCATTGTGCCTATAGTATCTTTCATTACTATCGGAATCTCGGAGGCGGCGGTGGTCGACAGTGGGGGCCTTGGGAGCCGCAGGGACACGACTGTCGCGCTGGACAAGGGATTTCGTGGCGACTGTAGTTGGGCGTGTGCCCATGATGGTGCGCGATGTGAACTACGAATGCTCCTGAGTGCATGAAGTGGGAATAAAATAATCACGTGCACAGTGACGTCTTCCCTGGGGCGACGATCTTCCTCGAGTTTGCCAGCTGCTCGTTTGGCGGCTCTCACAGCCTTAGCAGCATTTTCTGCCTTGCGAGCTTCAGCTTGCTTTTGCTCATCAACTAGAAGGCATTAGCATAATAATCAAACAAATCCTGCCACGAAGACATACAAAGCTGGGCCTGCTTCTTGCTCACGCATCGGACACGCCCACCAGCAGGGGCAGGATCATCGCGAGCAGGCTCTTCATTGTTGTCGTCCACCTCGTTGACGTCATCACTCTGTATAGCCTCGTTATTGATGTAATCATTGTCTTCTGTGAACAAAAATTCAATGGCAGGCAGCAATAGGGGAAAGCACAAATCTTACCCTTGTCGCTATCGCTATCTGGCCCTTGAGCCTTGGACTTTTTGGAAGGAGCTGGTGCAATGAATTCAGCAACAGAGATGTACAGATGGGTAGGGACCCATGGGCATTAGCCTTGTTCTGGTAGGTACAACGGGGGTCGGCCTCAAAGTCTATATATACTAGTGGAAGGTCAGAGTTCATCACGAAAGTCGAGTGATGAGCTACACATCCTGATTTCTAGTGTTCTCCTTGTCCACAGTGCGAGAGGTGGAGGTGCGTGCGGAGGTGGAGGGGCGTCCACGGGTAGACCCGGCGGCAGAGGATGACTAGCGAAGGGTGGATTGGGCGGCCATTGTGTAGATGATGTGGGCTGGTGAGAGAGCAGAGAGTAAGGCGGGGATGAGGAAAAAGAAGTGGGCGGACCTCATTTTATACTTGTGTCGGCCATCTGCTTTTATAGTTCTGGTTTGTTGAATAGCAACGTGTCTGTGTGGTCGTGGTTAGAGCAAGAAAAGCGCGTTGTTTATCAACAAACCAAGGGGCGAGGAAAAGGTGGTGGTGGTGCGGGACAGAGACGTGTATTGTTTGTAAACAAACCATCGGTCACGGGAGAGAGCAGCGCACCGAATGTCCCCGAATTTGAAAGATGCGGCGGGGCTGAAACACGTGTAAGGTTTTGGGGGTCAAATGAGCAAGGAAAATCCACGTACCAAAAATCCCCCAAATCAATGTGCTGCCCATACTGTCCAAAGAAATTCAAGACTCATAGCGGAGTCAAGCATCAGGGAAAACCTCCCCCGATATTTTACTGAAAATATTTTGTGGCCACCAAAATTCAGATATTTTTGGCAAATTTTGGAAACTTTGATAGGAATTCTGACAAAAGTGCTTGTATTGTTGCGCATTTTGTGGAGTCCTGATATAATTTTGCTCATTCTACACACAAAGTTCTAAGTTTCCTCAACTAGTGAGCTATTATTGCCGACATTTCACCACTTTCCCTGCTTTGTTCAGTCCGATATCCGATGGACATCTCACACTCTGGCGCCCGAGACCTGTGGAGAGATGGAATCACAGGATTCATTAAAATTTTTGAGAGGACTCACCCTCCAACAAAGATATTCTCTTCGAGAGGGGTTCACACTTGGCAGCCGCATACATAAGCTCAGGCGGCGGTGGGTGGGAGGGGCCTTTGGCCAATTCGAAACAACGCTCACCCTAAAGTGTACGGCACGAGTACGACACTTATGCTTGGCTGCCTTCACTTGGTGTGGCTTGGCTTCGGCGGTTTGTATTCGCCGTGTTACGGCAACCACATGAGCGCGGAAATGCTAAGATCAAACACCTCTCTGTCAGCCTGCCTTTGTTCTCTCTCGTTCTCTTCACAGTCCGGCCTATTGCCACTCATTTCTGTATCCGACAACATCCCGTATCATTCCGTCATCCTCCATGGTCTGGATCCCCATTTCCTTGTGCCTCACCCTAAAGCGTATGGCAGTACAACACTTGGCTGCCTTCATCGATCACTTGGTGTGGCTTGGCTTCGGCGATTTGTATTCGCCGTGTTACGGCAACCACATGAGTGCGAAAATGGTTCGTTTTTGATGCCGTCACGACAAGATCAAACACCTCTCTTTTCTTTCCCCCACCTTCCCCCTGCCAGTCCGCCTTGTTCTCTCTCATTCTCTTCACAGTCCGGCCTACTGCCACTCATTTCTGTATCCTACAACATCCCATATCATTCCGTCCTCCTCCCCATGGTCCGGATCCCTATTTCCTCGTAGATCGCTGTGCCAACTTGAAGTAGGATGGTATCGGCGTACACGTTACTAGGTATGTACCTGCATTTACCATGTATGTTCCTCCTCAAGATTTGTCCCTATCCAGCAGAACTCGACTCACGTCTACAGTGTCGGCGTGCTGAAATTCTCTGGTTTTGTGGGGTATATTTCTCAAGTACGTTCCTTTCTTCTTGTAGCCCACTTCAGCAGCGCATGTCTTCGCGGCTGTGTACCTGGCCACCCACGCTCGAGCAGCTCAGATTATGTATGTTCTTGACTGCCCCTTCCCTTCTACATTGTGTCCCTGACGTTTGGCAGTTAACTTCGGATGTTGTTTCAATCTCTGCCGTGCTAGAATCTATTCTAGTGTATTCCCTGGTGTTGTATGTCATTGAGTTCCTGCACCCCGTTCCGCATCATGTCACTTACTCCCTATTCACAGTGTGTTTCTGTCACCGGTTGCCATCTTAACTATTTTGCAACCAAGTGCACTGCCGGTATGTCCTCGCTGCCTTTTTCCGGTACTCTGATACTTACTATGCTTGACATAAGATGGGTCTGTCGCTATCTAATTCGACAATGCATGAACTCTATATCAAGGTTTTTGTGAGTTCTTCTCCCCTTCTCCTTTACCATCAACAATCATTTATTCTTCTCCAGTTGCTCCAAACCTGGCGTAGCTCCCGCAGCCTCGGGCTCGGCCAATGATGTGATTTCTTTAGGAATCGGTGGCGACTGAATTTGACGACTCGGAACCGGGAAGACTTGACCTATTTATATTTACCGTACATACCTTTGATAGTTGACACCAATAAATGATGCTTCCTCTCTATATGCCTTGACCTGAGAAATGTGAAAACACCAAAATAATTCCACAAGCTTGATGCAACTCCGAAGAAATTTTGCTCATAAGTTGCAGAATTTACGATATTTTCTTGGGGGGTAACATATTCTGGGACAATTTGCTCATTCAAGGAATTCAAGATATTCTGAACAAATTTTCGCGAAAATACGGGAAAATTCCTGGGAGGGGTTTTCCTGATGAGCACCATGTCGTGAAGTCCCGACGCTGTCACAGAAAATGGGAGAAGAGCCTTGCCGCCGAAAGTACCTTCACGGTCGACTTTGATGAAACAGAGGGAGCTGTTGCACCGCCAGCGCCATCCCCGATGCCCTCAGACGACGAGGAGGACGATCCGATGGGAACTGGGGATGGGGACAACTTCGTCTATCCTGCTCGCGACGAGACACCGCCACCGCCTGAGCCAATCTCGCGTCCACGACGTCTGACTGTCGAGGAAGTCCCCGATGAAGGAGACCCAGAAAACTTTAGCCGCTTTGTAGAGCCATATGATAATGAGGAGCTCGGCCGCTCGCTCCCTGGGAGGCCGCTGAGAAGGGGGGAGACACTCTTTCACCATATGCGTGCGCGCCAAGAGGTCGATGGAACGACAAAGTACTTCCCATTCCGCGATGGGGAAGAATGGGACCTGGCGCGGTGGCTCTCGAAGAATGTGAGCCAGACGGCTACTGAAGAATATCTGGCCCTGCCTATTGTGAGTCACCGTCATCGCCATTACTGGATGGCATGTGCTAACCGTAGATTTTCGGAATAAAAAGACGAATCTGTCGTTCCATAACAACCGGGCGTTCCTCCAGAAGGTGGACCAGCTCCCTACAGGGCCAGACTGGACGTGTAAAGTCGTGACCGCTGTCGGAAATCGGGTCGATGAGAATGATGAGCTGATGTCCAAGGACTTGGAACTATGGATTCGAGACCCTGTCGAGTGCATAAAGGAACTAATGAGCGATCCTGCTTTTCGCGAGCATATGGCTTACGCATCGGAACGCGTTTACGGAACGAAGGAGGGGACTGAAGAGAGTCGTATTTTTGATGAGATGTGGACGGCAGAGTGGTGGTGGAAGATCCAGGTAAGTTCCCGCTACTGTCCCATTAAAAATGAGTACTAAGTTAGCGGCAGAAACTCCTACCGCCAGGTGCTTGTATGAGTGGAATAATTATTTCATCGGAAAAGACCACGTTGTCGCAGTTCTCTGGCGACAAGACGGCATGGCCAGTATATCTGACTATCGGAAACATCTCTAAAGACATTCGTCGTCCGTCGCCGACTTCCCAGAGCAATGCTTGGTCGCGTGCTGCAAGGAGAATCGCTGCCCGCGATGCCTTGTTGGTCGGAAGGAGCGCGGGGACAATCTCGTCAAGACTGTATGGCGCGATGAAACGAAAACATTAGCTATACTCCAGGACCACAAAAATGGCGCAAACCCTGCTGCTTTCGAAACCGACGGAGTCCGTGCCGTCTACAAACCCTTCTGGGCCGATCTCCCCCATACCGAAATCTTTGCCTCCTTCACACCTGACCTCTTGCACCAACTACACAAGGGTGTTTTCAATGATCATTTTGTCAGCTGGTGTACAAAAATCGTCGGGAAAGCCGAGCTTGATGCGCGTTTCAAAGCCATGAATGCGTTTGCAGGCCTCCGCCATTTCAAGAGGGGCATCTCATCGGTGTCGCAATGGACGGGGAGGGAGCACAAAGAGATGCAGCACGTGTTCCTTGGCGTGCTAGCAGGTGCCGTCACCGGCCAAGTTCTCACAGTCGTTAAGGCTTTGATCGACTTCATCTACTACGCCCAGTTACAATCACAAACCAATCGGACTCTTGACGCCTTACAAGAAGCCCTCGACGTCTTTCATACCAACAAGAAAGTCTTCGTAGACCTCAAGATCCGAGAGCATTTCAATGTTTCCAAAATTCACGCCCTCCAACACTACGTTGATCCGGTGGCTACAATACCGAGTCCCCCGAACGACTGCATATAGACTTTGCTAAGAAGGCTTACCGTGCCAGCAATCGCCGCGACTACACTGAGCAAATGGCTCTGTGGCTTCAGCGGCAGGAAGCCATCGCATCGCGCTGTGCATACCTCCAGTGGCTGGAAGACCGGGATCCAGCCGAATCCGACGACTCTGGGGAGGACTCTGACGACGAGCAGGAGCACGCACCTGCGCCTCATGTCCGTGTCCATCTCCCTTCTACCAACCTGCCGACAAACTCCTATAAAATCGCCAAATTCCCCGCCAAAGAAAACCTCACTGTGGGCCATCTTGAGACGGTTCACGGTGCCACGGCCTTTATCCCTGCGCTCACATCCTTTCTCAAGCTCTACTTCAAGTCTACCCCCATCGCTCCCGGTATCTACGACCGATTCGACATTTTTAATCAGATCTCGGTCCAGCTAGCCCCGAACCGATACCTCAGCACTCAGAACCGGTCCAGTCGCATCCGTGCTATTCCTGCTACTCCCCCGAGGGGCCGTTCTGCTGGATCTCCCGCCGCTTTCGATACCGTGCTCGTAATTGAAGACCCCTCTCAGTATGTGCCTTCATCTGGGATAGCCGGTAAGTAAACTCAAGCGGGCTTCATCAGGAAAACCCGAAAGTCCCATTTGGCGACAACTGTTAGTAATTGGGGACAATTGTCAGATTGTACGCCGTTGTCAAATTTTGTCGGATTATTTATGCCTCTTTCAATTGGCGCCAATTATGCGCAATTGTGGCCCATTGTTCACTGTTACCACCGGGTTTTCAGGTCATTATCGGTCCATTATGCAGCTCGCGTTCGTCATTTTCACGCCAGTTTGCAGGAAGAACTATGATGCATTATAATGGTGGGTACAAAATTGGTGTAAGTAATGTATCACTACAAATTATAAACATATCAAATGAAGTAAGACCGTGGAATGGGAACGATTTGTGGAGGGGTTTGGAGAAAATTATTAGTCGGACGTCCGACTCGGATCAGTCAAGCATAGAGTCAGCAGCGTAGATCAGAGAATACATGTGCACGTTGAGCTTCGCGTTTTCCCATAGGCTTTCATGGTGCCGATGTGCGTGCTCTTGCCGAAGGAGGAACCTGTAATAATACATCAGCGACAAAACAATGTACCACAAAAGTTCTACCTCGGGTGAGGCCCAGTCTTGGATGTGGTGGCTGCTTCGGCGCCGATGAAGACTAGCGTACATCCAGTCAGTGAGCAATTAAATCCCAGTAAGTCGAAAGACTGACCTTAGCGGTGAAACGCTGACTATGGGGCAAGCAGTGAAATAACCACAACACAAACCTTGTAAATGAATACGCGGTTCGATAATGCAACTACAACAACTCAAACACTATAGTCTTCATGCAAGTTCGGGGTTCCAATCCAGTATAGATTGTGGCAATTTGAACTTTAGTTCTCTTTGATAAGCAAGACTTTACAGGTCTACAAGTCGTATAGATAAAACTTGCTCGAATCCGTTCTAGGCGCAATCGCGATAGACAGACGAGATTTTATGTTCAACGGTTTTGTATGATGTGGGTCTAGGTTTGGAGATGATACTCCGATGCGTAAAGCAAGTGATTCTTATGAATCCCGATTCCAAATAGTATCCGCGATTGCTAATCCTTGCGAGATTACAACCAATTGTCAAGTCTGATCTGTTTCCTTATATTCCACGCGTCCGTTCCGTTAATCCAATATGTCCACGCGTCGTTTATAAAGATCCAAATCCAACACAGATAATATTCAAACAGGGAAAACAAACGAAACTTGGTATAGCTTCTGGGTGTCTCCGAATGAATGACTACTCTACCGGTTAAGCGTGAAGTCTAGTAACTTCGCGTCCAACAGGTGGGGTGAGATTCACTGGCGTTCCTCCCATAACCATCCACTTAAATACGTTACAGGATTCTCAATATAAGCGAGACAGATACAAACATGCAATAGGGTTCAGGGTATATGACTAGTGGTATAGCAGCTAGCCGATGAACTCCTGTCGGATATCAAGCAATTAGTAAAATTGAGAGAGATTTGTAAGAAACATCAACGAGCCGAGCTTAGCGATGAGTCAAGATCTACATCGCTTAGAACGATCGTGATGGGATATTGTTGATATGTCAACTTTTTAGCCGACCTCCTCGTCAGCACTCTGTTACCCTCCTCGGTAACCGTCCGCCCAAATGGTTCCGCCTTGAACCGCTTAAGTGATTTGTCTGAAAATCGTGATAGCCGCCGCTTCCTAGTACCCGAGTACTTGGGGGGAGGCCGATGCTGGCGCACGGCATAACTCGCACTTTACATTTTATATACTTTAACTCTGTGTTTGTCATTTGTTTTGTAACGGAAATAAAATATCTATCATCCTTTCCCTCGACATATGGTTTCATTGAAGGTTTCGGTAACTGATCGCCATCAGTTCATCAACGGTGATATCCGAATATGTCAACCGAATCCGGCGGTCAAAGCGAACTATACGAGTTGCGAAGAGTAAGTAGCAGGTTTGTTCGTCGACGTTCCGATTCCGAAAACGGCCACCATAAATATTCCGAAATGACGGGCGCTAAAACCTTTCACGCTCAAAACTCGACCACCACGACCTAAAGTGTAAGTCGTTTACATGTCTCAATTCGCAGTACTGAATCGGGCCTAGATGCCGTCTGTACGCAGAAATCGAAGGCTTCAGAACGTCGTTAGAACGGCCCACTTCAACCCGCTCGCCGTCGTCGGAATGTAAGCATTTATCTTATATATGTTATTTGATTTCGGCTCGACTTAGCTGCCCAGCCCAGACCCATATCCCAGCGACGGGCCAGGCGTCAATTACCTCGTCACACGAGACCTCTTCGCCGACTTTGTCGCCTACGAGCAGGGGCTCATCGACCACACAACGTTGCTTTCGCGGCGCGAAATCAAAACTACACCTGAACGGAAGTTGACGGGTGAGTACATTCTTGCGTAATTATTTTTATTCGTCTAACCCGACAGCAGAACATTTGGTCCAAGACGAGACGCGCTTCGCACGTAGGCCTCGCTCCGTATGCTCTTGCAAAAAGAGGCACATGGAGTGGGTCGATTATTTGTCGGTGGGAGGGGAACAGGGGATGGAGAACGAGTTTTTCTGTTGGATCGCTTTGCGGGGCCATACATCGATTGTCAAATATATTATTTAGCGACTTTTACTTCTTGCGTGGATTGGATCCAAACTGTATAATAAAAATTGTATATTGTATTTTGATCACTACGACATTTATCGAGCTATGACGGGCACTGACAATTCTCGATGATTGGCATTTATCGTCCGTCTTGAGCATTATGTGGCTGTGCACACGACACGTACGTGCCACTTCGGAAATCACCGAGAATTGATCGTTCATCAATTATGCGAACGCCGCATATTTTTACATACTGTAATATCACGCCCAAAGCCTCAGGTGAAGGTGACTTCGGTAGGGACATTTATACAAACGAAAAACCATGATCTAGAAGTAGGGGGTGTATTAGATTACAAGAGAGTCACTTCATCGTATTCCGACGACATATTTTGGACATACTGTTAATGCGCTGTCGCATACCAGGCTTCTTCTCCTTCAACCACAATCACCATACGATCGACTTTTGTCGATACCCATTGGTTTCCATTGCAACTGAGCAGTTTCGCAGGATAAGGGTAGTGAATGTGTAAGTTGGCGACACTGATGCAGGAAAGTATACTTTCGAGCGAATCGAACATTGGGTTCCGTAACCGCAACGAGTCGATTGTAGTCCAAGCGAATCCCGCCGTCCCGGCACATCGGGCCAACGCTCTGTCCGCCGTAGTGACGTCCAGCACCGTCACTGCAGGCATAATCGCGGACAAGGCCACGAAGTCTATGTTGGCTCTCCATACGCCGTAGACGCGCAGGGCCTTGACCGAGCGCACAAGCTCTGCACATCTGAGCAAAGAGCAGCAGTCCTTCTCGTCCATGACTCTGACGTCCAGCCTGTTCAAATCCGGCGCTCGCATCAGTCGGAGGAGCTGTTCGAACGCTTTATTCCCCCCGGCGTAAAAATGGATCTTGTTCAACCGCTTTAAATGCAACGGCTCCCGCTCGGACAAAGGATCTGCCGAATTTCAGACACATTACAGCCTTTCGTTTAAACACTTACCTGTTCTATCCAATTTGCCCACCGACAGGGCTTCCAGCCCAGTGGCCTCTAGAAAAACTAGATAAAGCTCGTCCATGGTAGGAGCCGTTGTTCTATCCAAATCGCCTAGCACCAGAACGGCAATATGTCGAAAGCTGCAGCTGTTTCGCAACGACAGACAGAATCCGACGAGCCGGAGATGTCGCATTGCAGGCTCACCGAGCTTGAGAAATCCAGGAGTTGGCTGCAATTTATCGGGACGATCCGTGGTCCACACTGGTTCGATATTGATCAACGCCAGTTGCGTCAGGTGGGAAAAACGGGACGAGGCTAGTTTGTCTGCGACTACCGCGAACACCGCGCGACCCTCGAAATATATTCCAAGTGTTGCACATTGCTCCGATTTGGAACGCAACAACTCGATAACGGCGTGCAAGCCGATATCACCCTCCCGCGTACAGGGTTCGTACGCAGTTGAATCATGTAATACCAGGCGAATGTGCAACGCTGCGCCAGACATTTTCCCAGACATAAAGCGAAATGCTGAGCGTCCTTGAGTTGGTGTAAACTCGTGCGATGTCCAGAAAGCAGCGTTGTGATCGATAGATTGGCACCACGACATTGAGACCTGTCTGAATACGCTGCGGTGTCGAATAAAGAGTGATTTATGTACGGCGTCATTCGCAAAGGGATTATCGGCGTCGAAGTAGTCCCCACAGGCGCACAGTAAAATCTCTGTGACAAGTTCAGCTGGTGTGTCCGATAAGGGCCTGAATTCATTGTTTAACGTAGGCTTCGCTTTTAGCACAGAAACTTACATCAAGTCGCGTCAATTTGTTATAACCTTCTGGCGTTTAAGGCACCGATTAATCACACCGGGCAATTGTGGGCTGCTGGAGGGGCTTCAAAACGTGATGGTACATCGAGTTAGCGCAGCAAGACATATACGTATATTTCTCACCGAGTATTCACGATGTCGGCTTTAAGAATATACGCGCAGTCGTTCGTTTAAGCACCCGTATCAAGCTTGCACCTCATATAGCTATTTCATGATCGCCAGGGGCTTATCAAATCACCCTCGTCCGTGATAGGGTTCATTTCCACACAATGGATCAGCCTCGTCGCGGACGCGATCACTGGTAACTATCATTTCTTATTTCATCCCGGAGGTACGCTTCGACGCGTTGGGTTATTCCGATCAAAGCCAAGGCGTCTATCGGAACCGCGTCATCTGCTTCAGTTGGAAGTCTTTATGACAGGCGATAACCAAAAAATATTTAGGCGGCGCCCGATATCGATTACATGTACCACTGTTTATGTAGTTCATCTATGTACTCCACGCTGTTCACCAGTTTCAACATCTCGGTCAGCTCTTCTGCGTTCATTCCGCACGCCCACATAACGGGTTCTTCGGGGCGGTACAGCACCAAGCGACGCAATCCCCTTCGCCGTGTCCCCAAGTTGTACAACATCTCGAACCAGATATCGTGGCGCACAAGAGTGTGCAGTTGCGGGAGTGAGTCCTCGTAGTACAAACTACAATGAAACCGGAGTGGCGTATAGACAATATCCAGCGTGGTTACGGCCGGTGTGATGGCGTATAATGCACGGATGCTGGTTTCCGGCTCATCGTTACAGCTAATACGCAGGTTGACGGCCGTCTCGAACAGAGCTCCGCATTGAAGCGCGATCTGCATGTCGCCATCGCCCAACGAAAGGTGCAGATCGAACAGGGCCGGCGCATGTAAGTTGGCCATCAAAAGGCCGAGCGTTACGTTCCCACCAGGTTTGTATTCCAAACTCTTTAACGAGTTCATGGCGATGTTGGTATTCGGCAAGTAGGAACCTGACCAATCGTAAATACCAATGAGTTTGGGAATGAAACACATACCGGCCACATGTACCATGTGAATGGACAAACGTTCCAGGGCGGTAGCATTTTTGAACACGAGATGCAGCTCGTGGACCGTCAGATCGGCCTCGGGTCCCAAGAACTGCAACATGAGGGTCGACAGATTGATCATATTCGGCGAGTCGGTCCAAAAAAATCCAAATCCTTCCAGTCGCAACATGGAAGGGCAGAAGCGTGCAGCCGAAAACGCTCCGAACGCAGGCTGATTCGCCACGATTGCAGGTCGACGCCGTCCTAATCTCCTGTTACGATTATCGCATACGACCAATGCGAGGCGCTCGATAGCAGGGAATATCACGTTACGAATGCCCTCAGCGAGCGCAGGCATCCAAGGACTGTCCGGTGCAGCAATGATCAAGGTGGCACAATTCGCGGCCTGACCACGCAGGAGGCTGATTATGTCCTGTACGGACACGGGATCGTTACACACCGATGTGGGGACGCGAACAGACGGCAACGCAATCGCGATATGAGAAGGCGAAGCCGTCATATGGCGTGTCCATTCGCGGAATCGTGATGCGGATTCGAAGGGCCTGACCATGTAGCTTGACCAGAAACCTCCGCTGTTCGTCACCAATGCGTGCCATTCGTAGCAGACGAGTTGCACGCGATTCCTGGTGTCCAAGAAGGTACATCCCTCGTTGTTTGCGATGAGGGGCATATGCCGGTCATCCAACTCTAGATTATCGCCGTCCCATCGGAAGTAGGAGCCGCATGACCACAACAGGATTGTAGTCAGAACAGGACTGGGCGTGCGTTGGATCCAGCTCGAAATATCCAATTTCAGGTCCAGTATAAATTCAGAGGCCGATCAGACGTACTTTGTCGTGGCTGCCCGAGGTACAGTCGCAGAGGTCACAGTCCCAACATGACTGGGCGAGCGTTCAAATCGGCTTGAAACCTCAGAAGTTAAGACCAGCATAAATTCAGAGCGCCAGTGCACGTACTTTGTCATGAGAACTAGAGGCAGGCCCTCGTATGCGAAAGCCTACATAACGGGTCGGCCTTTAAACATAAATCATGCAGCACCAGGGGTCATCCCTTTTTCAGTTTCAGGTCGATCAGTATTGTATACATGTGATTCATATTCATACGACCGCGTCGTATCCGCGACACTGCAAATTTCCTCGTCCTGTCCTTTCTCACGCCGCATATATTTCGTTGGTCCACAACATAATATCTGTAGCTATGCGCCTCTCCCGGCACAACTCTAATACGAGCGGTAAGGACAGTGCGCGTTACGACAACGTACCCCTGACTTGTATGTGATGTCGCTTTTATTCATCGCGATCAAATTAGCGTCCTCCTCCCACTCGATGTTGTCGACACCTCCCCACGCCCAATGGCCGATTCCTGCGATATCGGTCGAGATGCGAGTCCGCGCGGGACACGCCAGCCCGCATGGTCGTCCGAGAGATTCTGTGCTGTCTAGCAACACAATCTCATGAGGGAAAGGAGACGTGCGCTCTGAGAAGGAGACGTCCAACGGTCGTGTGAAAGCGGGGGTGTATCCGGACAGTCCTTGTAAATTGGATGTCAAATCCACGTAAGTACAAATCAACTCCTGCGCAGAAATCGCATTCGCCATCAGCGTACTGCGAGCACGGAGGAACAGCTCGAATATTTCCACTTCGCGGGAGACTGTGATCGTGATTGTTTTGTGCTGGGACGCAGGGTTGAGCAGACGTCTGAGCGAAAGGTAGACGGCGTACCTCAATGTCGTCGTGCGTGAAAATCAGCCTCGACCTCGCGAGCTTCACATAAAAACTACCGCACGGTACTGAGCGAAGCTTGTAACCCAAGAGATCACGGAAGAAGGTGATCCATGCGTCCTCCGTCAAAGCTGAGGTGATCACGTTGAGATTGTTGGGGACGACCAGATCGCAGCTGAAGGAGAGGGCCGCGAGTGCAACGGAGCCAACGATCCAAGCCCGGCGGTCCTCCAACTCGTGGAAGAACATTGTCACGAGTTTTGAAGTAGGGAAGAACGGCGTAGTGTAGAATTCGATACGAGCGCGCGCCAAGCTCATGACCTCGCCCCTAGTGAATCTGGACGCTTGAGCGTATTTAAGCAGTGGGATTAGAGGGAGGTACAGTAGAGTCCTCCGTCGCAAGTCGGCGGTAGCAAAGAATATGTCCCGATAGTTTTCAGAACGCAGTTTGCGGACAGCTCTGGTCTGCATCGTGACGGAGAGAAATGGATATTCTGTGAGGCGTGGAACAGTATAAATGCGATCGAATTACACTACATAGCCCCTTCTATCTGTCATGTGGGCTTCCTTGGCAGATTTACCGATTAGACCATCCCTCAGAACGCTTGGAAACCGTCAAATTGGGATCGTAACGGTCCATCGGTGCTCACCGTTTCAAGATGGCCTCAACCAATGCAACATCTTCATCCGTGATGTTTACGATCGCTTTAGACGCTGTAGATCCGTGTTTGAACACGAGGACGTTTCCGCGCCACGGATCCAACAGACCAGGCTCGAGGCCACGGATGAGCCGGTTCTCGGGATATAAAAACATTCCATGTTGATCCTGCGACGCAACAGCGATGGTGTAGGAGTGTTTCAGGTCGCGAGGCTCGTCGAACGGGAACCGATCGATGCGGATGCTAGTCAGAGACGCGTCGTTCGTCCCTTCAAAGCCTCCTCTGCCTCCGTCGATCCACATGTCAACTTCTAGTTCGGTGATCTTCCGTGCACGCTTCAGGCCGTGGATAACAGGCGCTTTCACCCAGTATGGTTGATGCAGCGTGTTTCCGTCCGGGTAAAGCAAACCCGTTTGGAGGCGTGGCCATTCCTGCCACGAAATATCACTAAAACACTGGAATTAACAGCGGTTTACTCACCGGGATATGCTTTTCGATGCTTTCTCTCATTTCGCGGATGCCCTCGTAATCCATGTCGTGCAGAAGAATGACGGGCATTTGAGGCAGCAGAGTGACAGGAGTGTTGGCGCGGGTCTGTCAATTGTATTTAACCTCTGTGAAGGCGATAAGAATGGCTACGCTGATATGGTAAAATGTTGTGTTTTATATTGGCAACCAGGAACGAGTTGGAGAATTCGAAGAAGGCAAGACAACAGTGCGTTCGGCGCGAGGTTCTGACAACGACAGGGATTTGAATTCAGGTCTCGTATCAGCGTCCAATATGAAATAGCGGCCGCGGAGCAGCAGGTGCACATAGGGGGGTTGTGAGACTTAGCCTGTCGGTTGGGGCAGAGCGCATCCGTCGTTAAACGCCTGCGCGCAACCGCACCACGATGCCTGTAATAATGTCTAGTTTCCAAGACATCAGCGCGCATTTTATTTGATACCTAGGAGTGCTCCAACTCATCATAGTCGTTGCGAAAAAATCGAAAGATCCCTGTTTCAAAGTGATTGGTCACGCACTCTTTAGCCATCAGATGTTCGGATCAGTTCATTGTCGTCAAACTATACGAATGCAATTTGAGGTAACACCACTTCAAATACCCCGATGCAACCATCCTTTCGCATCGGGTGACTTATCCGTAATATTCCATGGAATCGGAGTCGACCTGATCTAATGTAAGGCCGCACTGGATTTGAGATTGAGCCTGAACAACGGTCAAGGACAGTGAGTGCGGCTGCGTACCTGTTGGTCACAGCGGCTGTTCCGCGTCCGACGTTGCAGCCGTTTTTTCAACACACTTTAGCGGAAAGGCGACTTTTCGGAGGAGACCCTGGACGTTGAAGTCGTGGCTGTGCTTACGACATGTACGCAACACTTCGGATAATACCGCACGATTGATGTTCGGCTTGATCGGCTGTCAGCCATTGTCAGGTCCCCTTTCACCCTGTGTTATGCCTTTCATAAGGCCGTCTCGTTCCACGTTCTAAAAAGGCTCCCATAATTCGACTGGCACACTGCGAATACGTAACACATTGCCAACACGATCGTAGTTAATATCACGTCCGACAACGCGTCGTCGATGCAGTGATCCCACACCTGAACGCGCTCATGTAACGGTGTCGAACACGACATCGGGCCACGTATAAGGAGACAGACTCGTTGTCCCGGCAGACGGCTTCGGCACTTCACCGTCGGCAATAGCATCGTACAACCGTAGTTCGAATGCGTTATCACGTATCGGCGTTTCTGCTATATGTTCCCTGCATATCGGGCAGGATAGCACTCCTCGTTTAATCCAAGTGAATAAGCACGCATGGCAAAATACATGCATGCATAGCGGTCTGTTTAGTGTCATTAACATTCGTGCAGGTCGACCAGAACTCACGTAACGGGGTTTAACAACGTGCCCCAACAAATGCCGCACTCAAACATTTTAGGATCGACTGATATGCAAACTGTCAGCTTTTACGCTTTTGTAGACGATATCCTACCTTTTAATCGGCCGGATGCGGTCCTTGGAGGGCTTGCGGGGGGGGCGGACAAGTAATCCCAGAAATCTACTTCGGCCGGTTGGGGGGAATCCGCGAGGTCGACATCGACCGGACACCATATTCTATCGCCCGGCTCAATTTGATCAACTGCGACGGGTTGGCCAGAAGCTGAAACCGATGCATCAGAACGGAGCGTTCGACCGTGCAATTTGTGAGCCTCTGTGCCGTTTCGTTCAGCATCTGACGCCATGATCGGCTTCAGTGTCCCACTCCGAATTATTTATACCTCTCTTCGGGCACGACCCGGTTGTTGAAGGGAAATTCCCAATTACTGGTATCACTTCGAAGCAATTTAGCATGCCATTTGATTTACACGAGCAGATGTGGCGATCGGCAGACGGAACCCATTTGAATTATATGCCCATTTGTTTTCGCTAAGTTTGGTGTGACACACTTCAAATCCACAATTGTGGAGGTTACCTGTATCAACCCATGAAATGCATTGTATCGGGCCAGTCCTTCGCTGCACCAACCATCTATCGAGTATATCCTGAGCTCCATCCAACGCTGCATACACGGCACCACAAGCCGTCCGTGTGTCTTCATTTCTTTTAGACGTGTTCAAGAACCACGGCGTGGCGGCGCCGACGACATATACACAACACTTCGGACAATGTCGAGGAATTGATGTTCAGATTGATCGGCTGTCAACGGTTAGCGGCACGCGTTACTTGATCGGACACCATATTCTATCCCCTGGTTCGATTAGATCGACTACGACGGTTCGCGTGGCAGGTGAGTTTGATGTGTCAGTAAGGAGCGTTCCACCATGCACCTGCGGGCCCTTAGCGGAATCTCGCCGATCCCGTACGACGTCTGAAGCCATGTATTGTGCGTCACACTACGACACCTTTGTACCGTATATGCGTCTGCGTTGTTCGTCGTTATACTTAAAGCGCAATTTCCAATCGCTGGTCTCACGATCTTGTGATGCGATTCCGCCTGCGACTTAGAGCCACAGTGACGATCAGGGGGAACACAGATTGCATTTGAATACCTAGATCGGGCGTTCTTTCTTTTTTATTTCATTTTTATTTTGAATTGTTTTTAGAGCGTTTGGGGTAACGAGACTCAGTCTGCAGAAGCATGTCGTCCGCTTGTGTTGCTGGTGGTGCACCAGCCATGGCGGGGGAAGTTTGCTCAAGAGGAAATGCCATGACACACAATTATTTAAACCAGTGTGGGACTCTAACCCGAGAATACAATTTTTCCAATACCATGTGGATCAATGATGAGTCGCATACCCACTAACCAATCATCTGGCAGGGAGTTATCATCCAGCAGTAGACCACTCCAGATCGGGTGTTCTTTCGTATTCGCTAGGTTTGATCCGACTCGGTGCAACGAAATTACCCGAGCCTTCCGTTTCAGTAAGAGTGAGGTGGTGGCCATCACTGTGCCTTGAGACGCACCGTATCTTCCATAACTAAGCATATATTGTATCAAAGCTGAACTTCATCCACCATGGCATATATGGCACCACAAGCCGTTCGTGTGTCTCCGTTTCTTTTGGACGTGTTCAAGAACCACGGACCCTGGGAATGAACGTTACCCTCGGGAATGGATGTGAATCCAGTTTCAATACCGTCATGATACCATATATCCCCGTTTGTCTTGACGATACGCGATGTAAAGTGGTGGTTCCCCACATATATCACACATCTGAGCGCATACCTTATGGCAGTCCCCTTGACGTTAACATTGAACGCTGGATCTAGTTTCATTAACGGATCATGCAGAGCGAAATGCAAGACGGGAGGCGCGGCCATAGGTACTTCGATCCTCGCCAGGTTGTTTTTGCACGCAGTGCAGCGTCCATCGGCTCGCGAGATCTTCAAAGCGTCCAACCAATGTGACAACATGTAGTCCTCTTTATATCTGGCTTTCAGGTCGGCGTCTTTGTACACTGTGCGCGTACACGGGTATCCTGCCAAGTCGCCACTGACTAATTCGCACGTCAGGCATTTTATTGTGTCCCGACCCCAAAACCTTTGTCCGAACATAGCGTCTGTTAACATGTAAAGGTAAGTGAACTCGGTTCCGGTGGGAAATCCGGTAGGATTCGCAGCTGCAAGGCTGTTTCTCACTTGGTTTCGGACAGTCTCTAACGATCGTGTTTTCATAGAGTAGGACTCGAATCCCTTACCCAGCTGATTTGTGTACTCTGTAATAGAGGCGAATCGGTTTGACCACAATGGACCATGATCGTGCCATATGTGATACAGGCCAACGAACAGCGCGTCATAGGCACAGCTATAATTGTTTTGATCCCATTTTATTCCAACAGGTGCAACTACAGGCAATTTACGTTTCTTGGGCGCTCTGGAACTCGTCTGAGTCGGTTGCTTTCTCTTCCCCAATTTCTTGAAGCTACTCGGCTCGGTTTGTTCGACCGATATCATGCACTCTTTGGCGAGTTTTTCATCTGCTTGTATCATCTGCCATCGACCCATCGGCGCAAAAGGCCTCGAAACGTTAACCGTGTCTTTGTTCAACGTCAGGGCGGGATGGAGACCGTCGACAGTGGAATCGTTTCCTTTCCAAGCTCGGTACGTATATATCATTTCCCGGCGGTTGATTCCCTTGACATGATACGGCAATTCCCCTTCATAGCGTTGTCTTGTAATCTCGTTTAACAGCTCGAGTTCTCTAAACTCTTGTCGTAAATATCCTGAAATTCCTTTCGTGATTTTCCAAGGATCCATGCCCTGTAGAATTACTGTACCATCCGAGGTCGCACTGCGCGATAACGCCGTGTAGTAGGAAAAGTGATCCTTACAATTATTCAGATCCACAACATTTATGCTTCTCGTTTTGCCTTGAGACGCGTAATCGGTCATCGCGAAATTCGGCAGCACTAAAACTTGTTCCCGAGCGATTTGCATTGTTCTATCGTCCGGCAAAGTGCACCAAATTTTTTTGGAGGCTTTTGGGAGAGCGACCACATTATCCGGGAGTCCCTGAATCTGAACTGTTTTTGGAGGCGAAATCAATTCGACAAACAAAGTGTCTAGGACTTTCTGATCGCGATTGCCAACCGTTTCTTGCCAACCTACAACTCTACCCTCTTGACCCTTCGTGATGCACAGTTCAGTCGCGTCGTTGTTTTTAATCATAACAGGCAATCCCAAACATATATTCAATTTACCTGGGATATGTTCGCCCGCGAAGCAAGGATAGGCATCCCATAGCTGTTGTTGACGATGCTCTGGTATAATCTTTCTTTCTTTCACTGTACGCCGTTTTCGTACGTCCTTTGGCTTTCGTTCACTATCGCCCGCATTGACAGCGACGGTATCGTCCGAATAAAAGGTCGTCAATTCTTGGCCATGCTCTTTCGCAAATTTGGCCGTACCCAATTCGTTAATTTTATCTTTTTGGGCGTTGAACGCCGTTATAATGGAAACATTTCGAAATTCACCGCGAGCGAAGGTTGGTCTGCCTGGGCCTCTCCCTATAGTTCTACTCTGCAAATATTGCAGGTCATCTTTGGTACATGACGCGAACCGCATGTTAGTTAGCGCAGTCCGAAATTTTTCGTCTTCGGGAGTGTTGGCTGTCTGACGCATATTTTGTTTCAACAGGACGACTGTCGTGATTTGCTGCCAAATAATTTTGCCTATCGTATTTTTTTGATCCAATATGCTCATTTTACCGTGTATCATCGGCGCCACTGATATGTCAGGGCTATACAAAGCCTTGGCGCTCACCGGCGGCAATTGCGCAAAATCGCCCGCGAAAATAACGTTAAGGCCACCAAATGCTTCGTTAGGTTCCCCTAAACACTGGGCCAGTCTAGCACTGATGCTGTAAAGAGCGCTGCACGATACCATAGACACTTCATCCAAAAAAATGTATTCGACTCCTCTTATGCGCTCCTGAACCTTTTTTATCCTTGCGCCACCGACTCGCTCGGAGTCATTGTCGTTGGAATCTCTCAGCCCCAGCACGGAGTGGTAAGTACTCCCGTTAAGCAGTGCAGCTGCGGTTCCGGTGGGCCCCAGGACTATGAATCGATGGGACTCCGACCGGACTTCAAAAAATTCAACCAGTGCTTTAATGACTTGACTTTTACCTGTTCCACCAACACCACCTAAATACATGCGCAGTGGGGCAGCAGCCAGGTCCGTGGCGTGATTGGCGACCAACCTGAACGCTCGTTCTTGCTCGGCATTCAGATTGAACGTGGTTGCAATGTTATTTATGTCACGTTGAGCCTTATCGTTTGCAGCTTTGTACTGTTTTGTGAAATACGAAGCCTTCAGTAGCTTCACGTCAAAACCAACCGCAGGTTCGTCCGACGGTCGTGTAGGCCGCTCCGCGTCAGGCGCGTTTTTGAATTTGGATGCAAATAGTCCTTCTCTAATGCTTGATATCCTGGCCTTCCATTGGTTGGCGGACAAACGTTGTTTAGGAACAAATCTCTCAAACAGAGCGGGGGTCGATTTGGTCATAGTAGTCCAACCAGAAGCACGTAGCACGCTTTCGGCCTCCATCATCAGCTTTTCCTTGGCGAGTTGAATTGGGCCCTTGACGAAGGTAGTAGCGGCATCCTCCTCGATAAATTCGCCCATCTCGCCGTATTCTCCCTCGTAGTTCAAACCTTCTTCACCTCTGGATCCCTGACCGTCGACCAACGGCATCGCACGTCGTTTTTGTCTGTCTAGTGAGCTGTAATCGTCTCGAGCATCGTTGCACTCATAACGGATGTTGAAATGTTTCATCAGTGTATTGGCCTTGTCGGAGAAAGCATGTTCTGTGAACTCGTCATGCCAAGACACACAAGTATTTTTAAGATGCATAGGGTCCCTCCAGGGTTTAAACAGCGTCAGCATCGTACAGCAGTAATACTCTCTGTCACCTTGGTCCATCCTAGGCAGAGCTCCACCTACGAAGTTCGGTACCGTGGTTTCCAGATTGCTCCGATCGCATCGAACGTAATGCGTTTCCCACAAAGGATGATCGATGTGGAACGGATGCGCCGATACATCCCCAGCAGTCACGTCCAACAAATCTTCCTGTGGGTGTCGTTCGAGATCATCCTCTAACCAATCATCTTGTATATCGTCTGCGTCGTTTAACTCGTTTGAATGTGTGTCGTCCTTCACACTTTTCTGAAAATCGACCAGCTGTTTTGGGGTCCGTTTGACTCGCGTTGTCATTTGTAAATAATCATACAAACTAGTGTTTTCAAAAACGGACGGTCGCCAAACATAGTCGTCAACATTGGTAGCTCCGACCAAACAATCCTTCCCCTTCATCAACACCAGCTGCTCCAACTCCGGTTCTGCCTCTATCTCATCGTCGCTGGATTGGTGTGGCACAGCAGGTTGCACGTCCGCAGTCCAAGCCGCTCTGACGAAGCCCACGTAACTCTTCCACCAGAAAGGCTTAAAGTGGTGGTTCGTGTAATGATCTGGATTCTTCAGGAGATACAACGACGCCATCGGACTTCCAATCTGCAATTTCGAGGTAAGAGAATTTACCATTTGCATCAACAGTTTTCGGCAATTGTTTTGTTGGATGGGGCTTCCTCCGATTTCAGTTGTCTGCCGTTTCAAGACGGAATTCACAGAGTCAAACATATGGTAAATTTTTAAACTGGATTTAGTGATATAATCTGAGACATAAGCCACAACAGCTTTGATGGATGTACCGGACAACAAGCTAGTGACGTCTGTATTGCATCGCAACAAGTAAGTCAAATCAGGTGTTATCGTGTTTATCATAGGCTCGAGTTTTTTAATATGTATATAACCATCTTCTAGGTCGACCTCAGTTTTCGTGAATACATCTCTGGGAAATCTGGCCGAACATGTCCCATCCTTACGAAGGCACCCCCTCACTTCCCGTTTTAGTTTAGCCCCAGGTTCCATTTTTTTGGAAAAGTCAGTCCCAATTTCCGGTCGCCTACAGGTGTGAACATTCGACCGCAAGACAAGGTCATCTGTCACCTCTGCCAAGCTACGCCACCAAGAATCTGAACAAGCACAAGCTTCGCACATTTCTTCGTTGCAGTCGCACAACGGAGGCGGCGCTTCGGGTAATGTCTGAGTAGGATCAGCATATCCGACAGGTGTAGGGTTATATTCCTCGGAATCGATCACGTCGTGCAGGCCTTTACGAGTCGTGGTCCGGTAGGGCACTTTGGTCTTGACTTCGGCCATAGTACCGGTCAAAAATTCACCCACATGGCAGGACTCAAGGTATGCGACAAGATCTTTTTGGAACTGTTCGTCTGGATTCAAAAGTCGATTTCGTATCTCCAACGGCGAGAGGGCGCTCTTAATCCAAATCAACATGTGCATGTGCAATGTCAAACGGCCTTGTTGTTCAACGGTCCCATAATAAGCGTCTGTTTCGCCGTATAATCCTGGTCTGTCTGCACCAACACCTAACACATTTCTGATAAAAGATTCTGACATGTAATGAAAAAATCGGGCGGCGGCAACAGGATTTTGTGCGATTAGTTTGAGTCGCTCGTCAGAAGATCGGAGGGCAGGGGAAAACTTGATTGCATTGTCCGCAAAGTACAAACACAAGGGGTGATTAACGTCCACGGGGGAGAATGTTATGAACCAGGACGGAGCACCTTTGAATGAGATCAAGGACCATACCTCGTTTCTCATGTATTTCTTCGTTGTTAACGACCCCTGTACGCGGGCACCGGCGTGTTCTAGATCTTCGAGCAGCTCGTAGCAGGCCTGCTCGGCCGCAGTCTTGGTTCTTATATGTTCACCTTGCTCCAGCCTCTGGGCCAAATCAGACAAGACCTCTGGCTCGATTTGATTCAGCCTATTCGCAATGTCTTGGAACTTTTTACGGCCCACTAGCAAATGACTGCCCGTTTTGGCTTGCTTGATTTGAACGTCGTTGAAGGCTACCATTGGAAAGTACAAATCTAATTGGAAGCGCTTGTCGTGATACATTAGTAAATGTCGCTTGTGTTCAGCTTCTGATATAAACCGTTTGTGCGACGGATGGCCGATACCACCGTGCCCGTACGGGAACAACCAGGGGAAAGTTTGCGGGTATAATTGCAAGTTACTGAAAGTCGACTCTGGAGTTTCCGCTTGCCCGATACCAAGCGTCTTCCCTCCGTTTTTTAAATGATCGAGTGCTTTGATTTTCAACGTGCGAATGTCATCCATTGCATATTGCTCTCCAGTTAAGCCCGCTACTGCAAAGGAACACGGTCCGGTCGTTGTTCCTTCGTCAACGTCCCCAGGATTGTCTATACTCATGGCTTCTGGTACTAAATTAGATTCACCCTCCTCTGTCTGCTTCCAGTCAACACCACATGGTATACCAGCTTCGGGTAAATCGTTGAGATTGGCGATTGATATCTCAAGAGCAGTGTAATCCCGGTGATTCAGCTTCAACCAATCTAAGGCATCTTTCACTCGTTGTCTACGCACAAACATGGGTGTGCGCACAAATTCTGCATCAGTGGGCTTTGCAGATCCAAGAAAGACGAAGGCTAACACTTCGCTGAGTTCGTCTCGAGATATCGGGAGCGTATCGTATACCTTTCTGATGGGCGTTGCGAACATTATCGCATTGGCGACCAGTTTTCCTCGCCCAGAGGCAACACGAACTACACACCTGTTATGTCGGACTTTTGCGATCATCATTTTTTCGGCCCCAAGTAAGGTCTTTGAGTTGCCACGGCAATTCTCCTATCCACAGATGGTTGGCAAGACTGTGCGTCGGCTTTACACCTGCTACGAGTTTGGCCTCGCAATCTATGCAAACCTGATCACAGCCCTTTGCCAAAACCGGCCCATCCAACTCAGACACAGGGTCATCCGATGTAAATCGTTCCTTTCTAGTTACACCTTCCGCGGTTAACAAATCCCATTCAACGTCGACTTTATTCATAGAAGTCAATTTCTGAAGATTACACAACCGCCCGCAAACTACGCAGCCGCTTCTTCAAATGAGGTCGGCTCAAAGTCAGCGCACATGTCGCTGAGGATTGAATGTCTCAAAGCTCGACTCGCAGGAGCAGGCGGAAATACAACGCTCACCTTGGCGGGCGTCTTTAAACCGTCGCTTGATTTACGTTTTTTGGTGGCAAGTCGAGTGAACTTACGTTTCGCACGCAATGCTTCACTAGTTTTAAACTTTCGCTTCGGATTGACGGGATCTGCTTTGACTCGTTTCTTATAGGCGACGTTCCTGGCTCTATGTGAAGCGGTTTTGCTGCTCAGCTATGTCTTTCAACACCTCAAATCCGAACACGGTGGGTTCGCAATGACATTCATGATCAACAACGGCTGATATCAACTGGTCAACCGAGCTTCTATTTGGTGCGACAATCTTATGAACAGAGGCAACCTCTCGCAGTTGTGGCTTCGTCAACGCACTGGCTATACTGCGCAAAGGGATGACTGCTAAGACCTTCCTAAAGTCGTTGGCCACGGATTCTTGCATAGTCGTCCGCAAGCCATGGGCATAATACAACAGCCTGTCTCCATCGGCAAGCGGCTCGTATTCGTCCGTGATAAAGGGGTTTATTTCGGACGGCGGTATTTTTAACGGCTCCTCGGCCTCCGCCTCGATGTGGTGCAGGCGTGTAGTGAACGGTCGGAATACTACGTCCAAACTCGATCCGTAGCATCGCGATCGTTGTGGTGACCACTTGAACATCGATGAAACAAGCCACCCAACAGGCGCATCTGTGGTATCTGACTCCGTCAGCAGACCGTCTATGATACACTGTAACATCCGAGGGTTACGACAGGGCAAGGAACGCCGGTTCAAGGACCGAGCGAGTCGCCTGCATGCACCGCCGTATTCGTAGAGAAACACCCGCCAATCGTGGCGACGCATCAAATTCGGTTAAAGGCCCGAGTGAGTCGCCTGCATGCACCGCCGAATTCATTCCGAACCTCTGCGCAGAACACCAATATCAAAAGCCGTTGGATTCTTAAAACAGCCGTGTAAAATCCATCCCTCTCAGGCACAATTCGCACAAGGTTTATTCCTCCCGGCAGCGTAAAGCTCAAAATATTATTCGGCCCAAAGGCATTCCCAGGACACAGTCCCGACGGAGAACACTCCGATTGTGGTGGAACCTGCGACGCAGGCGCCACAGCGTTATAGACCATCCATATCACGGCTGCTAGTATGCAGTATGTCGAGAGAATTTTCATGGTGACGGGAAGAAAGAGGGAGAGTACAAAGTTTTGATGCTCATGTGCCACCTGTGCGATCGATCGGTGCTCAATGCACGCAAGGACTGGAACCATATCGGGGTCGAGATCTGACAGAACAAATCGGCATCAGCCCCGATCATTCGACGTCAAAGCCTCACGACTGGTATTTTTTCGAATGTCTTGGTTCGGTGGCGTATAGTAACAGCGCTGTATGATAAAGAAATTTCAACCTAGCGTGAAGCAGAGGACGTCTGTATCACATTGAGTAATGATATATGTTTCATGGCCTTGAAATTTTCTCGCATTTTTCAAAAAAATATAGAGCGATCAAATTTCGGTTATTCCCGAAGCGCCTCGTACGTGTCATGTGCACAGCCACACATGCCGTGTGATTGAAAGCCGGACAGCCGGCATTGACTTGTAGTGTTCAAGCTGGTATTGGACAATAGCAATACCGTGTTGAGGCTAC
>JARIHO010000169.1:0-46896 GCA_029282495.1 Mycena albidolilacea
GAGCTGCCCGGTTGTATTACCGGAACGTCTGGAGGCACCACGGAACCCCCGGAAATACATTTCGGATCTTGGTCCGCAGTTCATCGCCGAGTTCACTTGTGAACCATGGCGCCTCATCGGTATCGAACCTGCCACCTCCACCGCTTACCATCCGCAGACCGACGGTCAAACCGAACACATCAACCAGGAACTCGAACAGTTCATCTGTATCTTCACGAGCTACAAACAGGACGACTGGGATGAGCTCCTGCCGGCAGCCGAGTTCGCCTACAACAACCACGTCCACTCCTCGACGCAGCAGGTACTGTTCATGACGGACACCGGCCGCCTTCCTCAGATGGGTTTCGAGCCAAACGGTAGGCGCTCCGCCGACGAGTCCGTCAACGAGTTCCGCGACCGGATCGCCGCCGGAGTCTCCGAAGCCAAGCTGCCCTCGTTAAAGCCAAGGACGAGTTCAAGCTGTACTACAACCGCCGACGCGTACCCGTGCGGAGATCAAGGTAGGCGACCAGGTCTGGGTGGATGCCTCCGACATCAAAACAATGCGTCCGTCGCCCAAGTTCTCAGACAAACGGCTTGGACCCTTCAAGGTCGTGAAGGTTGTGGGCAACGGTGCGTACAAGCTCGAGCTTCCGCCGCGCTACTCCCAGCTTCACCCGGTCTTCCCGGTCATGAAGCTCGAGCTTGCAAAGCCGGACCCGTTCCCCGGGCGCCCCCGGCACGATGAACCACCGCCTGTCCTCCAGCCGGATGGAGACGAGAGGTGGGAGGTTGACGAGATCCTAGAAGCGCGAGTACGATACGGCAGCCTCTGGTACATGGTGCGCTGGAAGGGTTACGGTCCGGAGCACAATAAGTGGGTAAAGCACTCTGATGTCTTTGCCAAAGACGCCATAGATGTCTACTACCGCCGCTACCCTAACGCCCCCCGCCGGATCGCCTTGGCCGCCTTCGACTCACTATCCTTCCGGAGGCGCAATAAGACCATCCGCTTCATGCGTCGGGAAACCGTATCTCCAAGGGGGGGTGAATGTCGGGGAACCCCCACTCTTCCGGTCTTTCCGGCTATCTTTCCGGCTATCCTTCCGGCTTCCGCTCCGGCTAATGCCCCCGACTCTCCGCCCGCCCGTTCTCGTTGGCACGCGCTATGCGACCGAGCCCGTGATCATTGTAGATACCTCTGGACACGTGCTACTGGGTAGTTACTGATTTGTATATAAGGTTTCGCCTAGCGTGGGAATCCTCATCTTTTCTTCTCTTCGGATTCCCCCGCTAGGTGCATAGTATTCCCGCTCCTGTATTCAGTACCTATATTTATACTTCGGATTCCCCCGTTAGTTTCCGCGCCCCGCGCCGAGCTTAAGGTTGCCCTTACACCTCCCTCAGACTTCTGATTACTTCTGTGTGTGCAAAAACTGAGGTCAGTGACTGTACTTTCTTACTCACTCACTTCTCTTTTTGACTTGTTACTTTCTTTCACCAAAACAGCCTCTAAACAGCCTACAAAACATTGGTTAGTGCCTGGGGAAGGACACGGTGATAAGCCGTGAAATGGACCATGGGTGAAATAGCAAGGAATTTGCCGATTTCTACCTTAATCATGTAGCACGCTGCTCCAAAGGATTAGCATAAGTCCTATATGGCTAATCAGGGCTTGATCCTGCATGAGGACCTTAATCAAGTCCACCTGGGGTGCATCAACTGGAAAGTTCATACTGGTTGACATCCATGATTAAGGGTTTAATTGCTGAGATTAAGCATCACTGCTTAATCAAAGCATTGCAGCCCTGCGGGGCCCACAAACAACATGGGCAATATTAATCATCCTCTCTGATGATCTGGGGCACCTCTGTGGGGTCTTGATTAGAGGTGTTCGGGTACTTTGTTGTGCTTGATTTACAAACGGAGCCTTGCGCGACAGATCAGGTGATTCGGGTTTAGCAGTAGCCGGTTACCCTGGCTGTGGTTGGACTTTGCTTATCAACTATCTGATCATTGTTGCCATCCTGATTTGGTTACTTGAACCAGGCCAGGATGGTAGCTTGTATATCTCTACAACCACTTGGTGGTTTGGGCTGATTAAGGTACTGGCTCAAAGCCAGCACCTTCCTCTACCTAATACTGAAGGTCCTGAATGGGGGACACGAGGATAGAAGATGGGGCTGTCAGCATGATCAAACGGGAAACAGTTACACTGGACACACTCAAGCATTAAGGGGTCGACACACGAGGATCCTATATATTTACCTACACATGATTAACTACGGACACCTTACTCATATACTAGCGAGTAGAATAATTGTAAGGGCAACCTTAAGCTCGGTGCAGAGCACGGAAACTAGCGGGGGAATCCAAAGTATAAATATAGGTACTAGAATACAGGAGTGGAAATACTACACACCTAGCGGGGGAATCTGAAGAGAAGAAAGGATGAGGATTCCCATGCTGGGTGAAACCTTATATACTAATTACTAATTGGTAACTACCCAGTAGCACGTGTCCAGATGTATCTACAATGATTGCAGGCCTGGTCACACAGCACGTGTCAGCGAGAGCAGACAGATGTCTCGGGTGGTTTGGCAGTCGGATAGAAGGGCGCAGAAGTATCCGGAGCGCCGGGCAGAAAACCATCTGAAGTATCCAGAGCCGGTCCGGATGGAAAAGTGTCCGAAGCGGCTGAAGGAAAACCGCCTGAAGCAGCCGGAGCGGGGGTTCCCCTGACAATAATCATTGTATTGTAAGCATAATTGTACAGTATATAAGGAGGAGGTTTTGGCATGGATAGGCACTGAACTCTCTGTCCCTAAGAGCAGTAGCCTTTACTGGATACTGCTTGATAAATGACGGCAATTCGGGACTTGTCACCCAGGACTGACTTCGTTAAGAAGTTTTGTTTTGTTTGCACAAGTAACTCAATATCAATTGTTGGCTCGGGATTTTGGGATTGGAAACAGTTAAGAAGCTAGAGAGAGCTTATTAGGATTGAGAACACGGCACCGCATTACAGTAGCCTCGGAAGGCTTATTATTTGGAATTTGAGAACATGACACCTTGTTAGAATTTGGGATTGTTGTTTCAAGCTTGTAAAGCTTAAAACTCGATTTGTTGGCTTAGGTGCTCGTTTGGCATTGCTCAAAGAGGTCTAATACTCTAAATCAAACCTTGCACTTCAGACTCAACCCTTAAACAGGTGTGTTCCTCGCAACCTTTGCTGGATTATCTGTGCTCCTTGAATCTTCTTAAAGTGTTCAAAAGACCCATACTCGGTGGCACAGTCTAAACCATTCAAGGGGAAAGTAGTTAGGGTTTGGTTATTAGTTGTGTTTTTGCCTTAATCAAGCAAACTCGCATTCTGCTCGTTGGGTCTCAATTAAACTAGTACTGCTGTTGTAGACACTGAGCAAGCATTTCAATGGGTATGGGTCAACTTGACGGGTTTGCGGGTTGGGTTGACTGGGTACGGGTCTCAGGTTGCAGCCAAGCACAACCCGCAGAGACCCATACCCGACCTGAGAACCCATCAGGTATAACAGGCCCAGAGTAATAAGGGAGCCCCCACAGATTACCTGAGATTCTGAGATCTGTGCTGTTATTTGACCAGATCAAAGACGCCCACAGGCACAGACAACATGCTTTCTTCCTTCCCACCGCCAGCACCATCCTCCCCCTTTCATTTCTACAAGACCTACTTCGAGTAGGTTGGTGTTTGGGCTCTGTGCTCAGCTGTTCCAGGGCTTTGTGCCCCAGCAATGACTCGTGGTTGGTATAACAGGAGTTTGAAATTGAGCATTCAGGGGACAATTGGTATTTCCAAGCAAGAAAGTGAGTCCCCTGTTTCTCTTCCTCATTTGTAGCTTACCATGCTTCCCCTGGGCAAGAGGCTATCTTGGTGTTTTCATTCTATTATTCTTCACCTTACCTTCCACTAGAGCCTAAAATCCGGATAACTGAAATTGTTCTTCTCATTATTTGGTCCTAAATATTGTAGTGAAATAATTCAATTCAATTGACAGACCACCCTTGCTGCTATGGATTCCAATTGTTCCTTGGCTGTCTGCTGACATCCATGTCTCATTTATTCCCCTGAGTTGAAGTGGATTTGAATACTCAAGCAAAAACTGACGACCATCCAAAAATCCCATCTATCTCGCACTCATCTCCTCCCAAATCCCTCACTCCACTACCCATACCTGCGTCTGCAATGCCCTCGTTGAAGGGATTGTTGAATGTAAAGAGCATTGCAAGCATTAGCTCTGCCGCTGCTAGCAAGCTCAAAATTTTTCCTAAGACGGCCACTCGCATGGTCAAAGGTATGTTTCCTTTTCGATTCTCTGATTTCTGGCTCTAACCTGAATCCTAGCTGTTCTGCACAGCGGCAAATCTCGTAAATTGAATGCTTCAAATGACGATGCCAACAATGGTAAGTTGTCTTTGCTATTCATCTTGAGCCGTGACAGATGTCCCACACAACAGAGTCCACAAATTGCCTCCGCTCTGGTGTTTATCAATTTTTCAAGTCCCCAGTGCTGCATGAAGACAACAATGGTCACAAGTATCAGTTCTTTGAGTGTGCTGCCCCCAAGGGATGTAAACACAAGGTGAAGGGTACAACTTGATAGCAAACCAACAAGGACAAATCTAAGGCCAGTGATCAATCCTCAATGGGCAACTTTACAAAGCATGCAACAAAGTGCTGGGGGAACAATTTTGTGAAGGCATGGATGAGGGGTGTCAAAGTGCAGGGGAAGGATGGCAGGCAGTATTTTCGGTGCAAGTAAACACCCTGTTGCTCTGAGTGACCGTATGCTCACTGAGGCCGAGCTGAGGTGTGTAACAAGTCCATTCTTTCTCTGCAGCTCTGACAACATTGAGCAGGGCCCATGTTGTTCGCTGGGTGGCTGAGAGCCACAGGTCGCTCACAATTGTCAAGGATCATGAGTTCATGCAAATCCTGGGTGCTGGAAGACCCGAATACCGTATTCCTCGCCGCTGCACCTTTGCCCGAGACCTCCATGCTGCCTACAAGTGCTGCCAGGAATATGTTGTGATTCTACTGAGGGTAAGTTCGTTGATAAGCCAGCAATTGGGCCATAGTTAGATACACATAATTTTGTGTGTTTCTGATTGTACTCATTGCTGAAACTGTTGTTTCTATGCAACAGTACTGGTTCCTGGTAGCTATTGGGTGAACCACAGAGAAACAGGTGGACGTTCTAAGGAATTAGAACATCCACTGGCAAGTCTCAGCCTGAAAACTGTAAGGGAACGTGTAGCTAATTAATAAGTCAAGGAACTCCACTTGACTTGTTTCCAACATCCACTTAAACAATGGAAACGAGTCAAAGGAACAGGATTTAGGCAATGTATTGTGTTGTGTTGAGACGCTAAGGGGATGTGTTGGGTCACGAGTGTTTCGGTTGCTAGAGTTGCCGGTTTCCATCGAATGCGGATACACTGAAACAGGTGGTCAGCTATTCCGAGGATCCAGATCACAACTCTAAAGGTGTTCTAAGGTTCTTTCTCAAGAACCCTTTCTGGGAAACACCACAGAAACAGGTATCTCCTGAGACCTAGAAAGGAGTATTATCAAGTTCCGCACTTGTAACAGAGGGGAGAACTGAGTTGAAGCAGAAACAGGTTGAACACGTGCAGTGCTGATCTATCGGTGATCAACACACCCTCTGAATAATACAGGGGTGCTGCCAACGGGTTCCTGCCTCGTAATTGGCAAGGGAACATGGTGTGCTCGCAGTTGGGAACCAATGGGAGGCGACACCCAGAAGAACAACCGGTGGAAAAACGGTTAAAGAGGCGGATAAACGGACATTTGACTCATTGGGACTGTTTTGGACTTTGTAATTGTGTCTTGGCAATTGTATAAGTATCTGGAGGTATGCTTACACATTGGGTTGATCTGGGATCCTCAGCGGACACACTCTTATAGAGTAGCATTAGTAGTCGAAATCTTATTTGTTTCTGAATCATATATTATTCTGGAAACACACTTGGGCTCTGCCTGGAAACTGTTAAGAACTCTGTGAATCTGTTGGAACTGAAACTCTGTTGAAAGAAACATTATTGTTGTTGTTTGCAGAGCGGGTTTCAGAAAGTACCATCTAGGGAAAACTTTGGAAACGTGACTGCTGTGCGCTGCTCAGAAAGTACCTTTTAGGGAAAGTTCTGTGAATGCTCTTGGCCTATAAACTAGGGGCCTTACTTGAGTCTATGGGACTACTTTAAACTTGTTTCTCTGTCGCTTGGATGCACACACACACTGCGAAGCTATAAATCTATCTTGCTTGGAAACTATGTTTCCACCGTGTCTAGAAACACGTTATACACAGTTTGCTCTTCGTCTCTTTGAGATATGAAACCTCTCCCTACAACCTTTACAAGGCCCTGTACTAGGGGCTGTTACTCGTCGGGATCTTGGAAACGTGCAGATATTTCCATTTGATTTGTTTGTTGGTTGTTTCTGACAGTCTCGGTACTGTTTCTACATTGACTGCGAGTCAAGTGGGGTTATTTGTGTGTTTCTTATATAGGTTCTGAGCACATCAATCACTGACCTCATCCTAACCCTCTGATTTTTCCCTCGGGATTTCTCAGTACGGCCGTGCTCGTTGCCACGACAGTAATCCCCCCACGCTGGCTGACATCCTGCGATTTATTTTCGCGTTTTTTGACGTCAATTATTGGTCAGATTTTCGCATTTCCCACTCGTGAGCTGATAGCATCAGGCATGGGGGAGAATCTAGCCCACCGGCGCTTGAGCAAATCTCAGCGACCGTGCAGCACAGATATACCCTCAGCTTTTGGCTATGGGGGAGATTTTATTCCAGCCATCAGAGCATCACGAGCCGTCTGATCTTGCCATTGAGTCTACTGACCTTCAGAGCATCGTGATAGCATCTGATCTTGCCGTAGAGCTGGGTTTATTTATCCTCAAGCCATTTCGGGTTTCGGGCATTGAGGCAGCTCTTCATCCATGCTTCAGCTGTGGGGGAGCATCCCTATCCTCGAGCCTCACTGCAGATTCCCACCTCACATCAGCATCAGCCACAGATCCCTACGTGCCATCCTCGCAGCGTGCTTATGCACACCCCCTCACCGTTCAGGCAGCCCTTACCTCATTGGGCATTTCATCCACCGGATTTCCTTTAGCGACTTTCATCCTATCCTCACAGAGATCTGATCTGGGGGAAGTATCTACTCCCATCCTTGCACGCCCTGCAATTTTCCTCTGGGCGGCATCTCCTCATGTTCACCTCCACGCTATTCCTCCTCCCATCGTGACGATTTCAAAGCAGCATCGACTCCACATCCCGTTCATGCAGTAGCTGGGGGAGTATTTCCTGTGCACATCTTGCCCATCCTCTTGACTGTCATGCACTCAATCTCCTAGCGCAGACGTCTCTATATCTGTCACTCACTATTCAAGTATGAGCTGATATCCACGCAGAGCTGCAGACCTCATTCGCCGCTTGTGAACCTTCCTCCCAATTCGGGAATTCAACCCTCCTGCTGACTAAAGCACAACTTTCGACTTTTATTCCTCTTGCACAGATACAACTCTCTGCAGCATTGGTTGTCAATCTGGCGGGCTATTCATTCCTTGCTCCCTTTCCTCTGATGCCATCGACTCACCCCCCATCGATTTTTGCACCCACAGATTGTGCTTCTTCCATTTTTGTCAAGTCTATTGCTGGTGGAATTTTAGCTCCAGGACCACCAAGAAAATTCTCAGGGCTTGTTCCCCTGTTCTGTGACATCTATGGGCACTGTCAGCATCATTCCTTTTCGCTTCCTTCTCCATCATCAGCAGTCATGGACGTTGTTCCACCATTTCGATGTTTACTTCTGTATATGTCGAATTTCGGACTTCTCCCCTCCAAGAAAAATCTTGGAGCCTGTCCTTTGGGTGTACCAAGTCCTGTGACGCTGTATGTAGACCAGTGACTGGTCTGTCTATGAAGGCAAGCCTGTCGATAGACAGACCAGTCGATCTGAGTTTGAATCACCAATACAAAAATCTTACCAAAAAAGGTTATTCCGGACCAAGTTCCGAGCGGGGTGATGTCACACACAAACAGCAACAACAGACACAAATGCTCACCTAGCACATACAAAACTCGACCATTTTCGCTCAAATAAAGCGCAATACATTCCGGTATGCAATGCAATTCCACCTATGAAAAATCTCGGAATTATATGCCGAAACAAGTGAGTTATCCAATAGCCTTTTTTGGTAACTCTTTTGTGATCCAAATTTAAACTCAGATCGACCAGCCTGTCTATCGACAAGCTTGCTTTCATAGACAGGCTGGATTCGAGCCTACGCTGTATGCCACCCTTTGGCATCATTCTCCGATTTTGTTGGCGACAATGGCAAAGAATCGACACATCCTGGCTGAAATCAGCCAAATCCCTAATCTGACGCAAACTCAGCCGAGAAAATTTCTCACGTGTTGCGCGCCAGATTTCTTTCGTCAGTCCTCATCATCTCTTGTCCTATATCTTGGCCCACGTCTCACTTTCCCTTCTATCTGCCACAATACCGATTCTTTGACTTGACTTTCCAATTTGGGTCATTTGTTCAACTCTTTGCAGATTCCATCTGAGAAAAATTCTCAGGGCATCTGCGACCGTCATCGTCGAATCCTTCAGCCTCTCACCCTCACATTCCTTCCATTTTCCATTGCCTTCACCTTCTTCGTCTTTCGACACAAACTTTCATTGTCAACATCACATTCCTTGTATCCTTCTTCTCTGGGCAACTCAACCTTCTACGGAAGTACTTGGAAGCTTCATTGTGGGGGAGTGTTGAGAGAATCAGTCCGATAAGCCATGTTCCAGCTCAATTGACGCGTCCTCAGCGCGACTCCCTTTCAGAGATTTGGTCCAGTGATCGCCAGCACATCAAGGCCATGCTGGCGCCAGCACCGCTTTCCTCAGTTGTTGTCATTATGTGCACGTCTGAGGTATGGATTCTATATATATTGCTCACACACTGTACTTACTGTTGGACTAGACCATACTAATGTCCATTTCTTATTAGGTACAGTTTATTCACAATATAGTCGTTGTCACTACGTGCATGTCTGAGAACCTGTACTAATGTCCATTTCTTATTACAACGTAGTCAGGGTAATATCGGGATTTACAACCTGGGAGGCCAGCATGAGATTGATTGGCTCAAATCCATGAGAACATGTACCAGAACAGCTGAGATGATGCACAAAGGTTGGGCAAGCACCATCGGAAAGTGTACATAGGACCACCTTTGATGGTCCATCCTTGTTGCAGAGCAGGTTTTGGTTGATGCAGCCAGGTGTACTGCAACAATGACTCAGGGGAAAGAGCATACAAGAGGCTGTAATATAATATGAGACCGGTAAAGGGAGAAGTGGCAGTAATTACAGAGCAGTTGGTCTATGCCATGCTTTGTGAATGCCTGTGCATCAGCACCTTTCGTCTTCCCATTCTCATCCTACTTCCAGATCAGGTTGCCAAAAGCTTTCCAGCATCCATCAACAAAGTTGATCAGCATATTGGTAGAAGATCCCAGGAACTCTTGAATGTTGTCAGGGGCCATGTCTGGAGCTGCAGTAGCATTGTGATGTGTGGGTTGGCCAGCAGTAATAGTGTCCTTCAGGTGTGCTGCTATGCGGATGAATTGCATAGCCTTGTCCATGCCAATTGAGTCACAGAGGCCGGGGACCTTGCTGAGTTAGTTGTGCATAGACTTTGTTGAATGTATCCATTATGTCCAGTCCAGCAGCGACACATCCAAAGAGCAAGATTGTATGTTAATTGACACATCGTGGAGCTTGAATTTGCCATCAATTGTACAGCCCAACAAATATTACCCAAAGTAGCAAGTCTACCGAGTGTACCACATTCATATCCTATGTGCATTTATGAAGCTCATATCAAATATACCAGGGAGTGCTGTGAGTATACACAGAGATACCCGTGAGTGTACAAGGTCTATGGAGTATATGGTGGTATACCTACTTCCGTATACTTTTGGGCTTAGGGTTTTTCTGATCAATTCAACCATGTTAGCGTGGTACATACACTATGTAGTTACAGCATAGTGTACTTTCGTTACCTGTCACGTGTCCCTTATGCGTTTGCAATAGAACATCTACGTTCCTGGACAAACACAAGTTATTCGACTTCCTCGTTAACTCAAGATCAATACGGGCGATACCTCCAGCGGATTTACGCTGACAAACCATAACAATCATATTTGACTATGAAAATGTATTGCAACTCAATGTGCATAAAAAACACTTAGTAGGTTGAATTCCAACTCAAATAATTGCAGTTCTGATGCATTGAGTGCATCCAAATAGGCCAATTTAACCGAGATTTAACCTATCAGTTAGAACATGTTTGCACCGGTTCAGCAAAATCAAGAATCTGCTGAACCCCAAACCAAACATGGGAGACCAAACAGGGCCTGGAACACTAGTGTAGCTACATACAGTTTTTGTGGAAGAGTTTATATCTGTTACTTGCTTGATTGTTGATGGACCTTGGTGCAGTTCAATGGCACAAGTAGTTTGCGGCTGGGCACCCACGTGGTGCTCTGTGCACCCTTTGCAACAAGATCTGGTGCATTACGAACAACGACAACATCTGTGCGGGTGTAGGGACACCCAGCAGCAGTAGCTCTTTCCCTCAGACATATGTCTGAGGGCGGTCCAGAACACCGAAAGCAGCAGCAATGCCGTCCAAAGACCGGTGCCATGCCAATTAGCGGTGTCGGTGGACAAAGCATGCATGTTTGGGGCTGAATCACTTAGGATAGCAATCTATTTGCGGTTTCTGTTCCAGACTGGAAAGTTGCCAAAAGGTTTTGGACGACATAGAAAAAATGATGGGAACATTATTGACAAGCCACACAGAGCTCTCGTCCCCGCAATATCCACGGAGCTAGCCACTGGCTGGTCGGCATTGGTTGGCATTGTCCAATGGCGGCCCACAACAAGCATTGTGATACCAGTGGAATCCAGTGGGTTCTGTTCTGCCCTGCTGGAAGCTAATGGTTCAAAAAAGAAATTACCCAGTCCACCGGCTTCCACTGCAATCCATGCCGACCAAGCCAGTGATTTCCACTGGATGCTAGCGGACTTGGATGGGATCTGGTAGCCCTCGAGCCGGTGCACAAGGAACTCAGGTAAGAAAAAGTCTCCGAAGCTTCCAGTTCCTTGAATCACTCTCTTTCGGTGGGCAAAATGTTTCAATGTTTTCCATAGTTGTGGTTGTTACGGTAATGTAAATGCAGTCTGAATGAGCCATGAACCCTGATGGTGAACCAATTACCGAGTCATTGCCGATGCGACGGCACCGTTGAACCCTGAACAATTGATGTTTTAACTTGCTCACGGGACATTCAACCTAGATGATTTACTGGATAGTTGCATCTTGAATCACACTGTTCTGTGGGACTGTGGAATATATCATTCGGGTTCCAGCCTGTTCAGCTGCTGGAATAAATAGAGAATTTATGCAGTTGGTGCTAGTCTACTGATCATGCAATGGCAAATGCAGGTCCGCCAATTATTGGTGAATCAGAAAAATATGATATTATAAAGGCAGACTGCTACATGGAATCCGATGGATTGCACTGGCCGACGTACTGACCCAATACTTAGTGATAGGTCGGCGAGTTTCGGCGGCTTTCGGTGGATATCGGTACGCGCAATGACGGACAGTGCCAAACATTGTCCGGCAGCAATTTGGCAACGTCCAACGACCAGCGGCCGCCAGTGGACTTAGTTTCGAGCATATTACTCTCTCATCCACAGATTACAGCGACGCTCAAAAGCTATGAGGGTCTTCACAATGGAATCCACCTCTTCCAATCAGAATCACCTTGTCAATGACAGAAGTATCACTCACTGGTGTGCCATAGCGCACTTCGTCGCCTTAATTCTCTTGACCACAATTCAGTATGGGTCCACCCCAAGATCCCGGAAGGCTTTTTCCCCATCTCCGTACCTGGGACTGACCACCTGAATTTTGAGGTACCTGCCGATTCCTCACCGTTGGTTAGAGCAAGAGTCAGTGACTATACTGACTTGAGCTCGGCCATAGTGTCCCATGAGCATGACCTTCCCGGGCCCGTTGGACAAAGACGGGCTCGTCGCTGCGTACGAAGAGACGCTTAGGGTGTTCCCGCACGCCACTGGGCGATTGAGGAGGAAGAGAAACGACTGGACGGTGGGTGTGCTCCCTTATCTGCAGGTCTCCTCGATTAGTGACCTAACCATGAAGCTCGGCCCGAGCACGCGGGGCGTCCCGCTCACATTCGCCACCACCTCTAAGCCCTGGGACCACTACCAGTACCCCGCAGAGTACCCTGTTCACCTCATGGACCCTGTCGCCATCAACTTCACGTGCGCCTTGGACACTGCGTATGACGAGCCGATGCTGCGGTACAAGGTCACATACTGCCCCACTTCCAACGAGACGATCATCGCATGGTCATCGTGCCATCTCATCGGTGCGATTTGGTTTGGCGCCCTGCAAAGAATTGAAATTTGATGCTTTTACCCCCCATAGGCGACGGCTCCATCATCTACCACTTCCACCACATCTGGTCACAAGCTTACCAAGGCAAAAAACCTCTTTTCGGCCCTCCGATGTACGAGAGGTACTGCACTGCACCGGCGGATGAGCACGTCAACAACCCCGACACGGCGGGATTCTTAGCGAACTACCTCTCGCACATCAAGACGCTATATCCGATGGAGGAGTGGGTGCGCAAGGTGCGCCGCCCTGGCTTCACTTCTGCTTCGTGTCTGACATTCACTTTCCTCAACCCAGGTGACTGCCACGCTGGCCAGCACGGTGCAAGTCGACCTCTTCACAGCGCGCCAGATCCAGCAACTGCGCCTCGTCACTGGCTTCTCGTCTGCCTCCGGTGCAACCTCGGCGCAGGACGCGCTCTCTGCGTACCTCATCACGACGCTCAACCGCGTCCTCGACGTCCCGATCACACGTGTCTCGAGCATACTGGAGGTGCGTATCTCCCTCTTCTCTTCTTTCTCTCCGCAAGATTAACGCCGACACCCCTTCTCGCGATGCAGTACCGCGGCGTGCGCAACCCCCCTCCCTCCCCCCCTCCGCATGGCGTATCCCCGGCCCCCACGCCATCGGCAACACCATCTTCCAGGCACACACCCCGCCGCAGGGCCTCACCCCCACTGAAGCCGCCTCCATTGGCGCCGTCGCGCTGCACCGTCCGCGCAAGCATCACCGCCGCACACGAATACGCGCACATCAAGCGTGTGGTGGCTGTCTTGGAGCCGATTTGGCGGAGGCAGAGCGAGGAGGCGCTGGGGCACCAGTTTTTGGCCCGGTGAGGGGGAGGGCAGGTTTGTGGTTAATAGTATGCCGAAGTGCGTTGCGGGTTTTTCTTTTGGCTTGGTGTTCTGGAGTATGATGCCGGCTGATGATAATCAAACAGAGCCGATTGGTCTGCGTCGCACTTCGGGTACGGTGCGGACAAGGTGCGCGCGCATGGTCATGTACGGCTCCTTTGCTGGCTACGAGCACGTCTTCAAGGCGTCGCCCATGAAGCAGGCTGATGGGGCGTGGGCCACGGACACCAAAAGTTAACGTGAAAGGCCCAGATACGAATGAGTGGAAGGCGAACGCAGCCGCGAGGAACCCCAACGACGGCGCGCTCTGGCGTTGTGTGCGCGTGCCGACTGCGGTGCGGGACGCGTTCCTGGCGGCAGGCGGCGGGGGGACCTGCTGTTGCCCAGCTTCCTGCAGAATCTGGTGCGGCGGGAGAGGGAGATACAGGTGCGGATTTCGGAGGGAGCGAGGGCGAAGCTGTATGTAGGTAAGTAGAGGGGGAGGAAAGATGAATGGTGGAAGGGTTAGCAGGTGGAGCCATTTATTGTGTTGTGGTGTGGCTGCAACGTCGGCCTGTTTGCACTGTTAAATTAAAATCAGCCAAGCTGTGGTTTGTGTAGTGCATGTATTGTGCACGCCTCACTGTGTCCTGTCTGGCCCTGCCTTTAAAGACTTACTGAGCCCACCAGCCGGCGTAGGATCTTTCACCTTGGGTCTTGTAGCTGCGAGTTCCATCCACTGCAATGTTCCGAGTTTATCTGGAAATCATTACAACCCAAAAACATGCGACACGGGTCGTTTCTTGAAAGGTTCGCGCAGAGCTTGTCGGACAGGCTGGGGCAGACAATTGGAGTTTCACGTTAGGGAGTTCACCAGTAGGAACTCCAAAGTTGAACTTCCCCTAATCACCTTTACTTGGGAGTCTCACTTGCCTTGGAGAAAAATACGGAGCACAAGAGATTCACCTTAATTAATCAGCACCGAGATCTGGTGTTCGATTCTGAGGGAATGAACCTGCGTTCAATGAAAGAAGATATTGAACCATATGAGAATTTGAGGTTATCAGAATTCCGCACCGTTCGATATGTGTGAATTTGAAGACGACCCCCCGTGTTTGAACATTTTTTTGTGGCGCCAAATAGCAGCCTGTCCATCCTTCGCCGACTTCAAGTTTCTTCACGAACATCCCATCTGCCTGGACCATTTCCCCGAAGCGGGTGCCGAGCAATAATATCAGAATCGCCCCACACTTGCCAACATCCCCAATTTACAGGTCAGTAGAACTCAAAATATATAATTGAGTATATCTGCTTGACTGGTCTTGAATATGTTGTCCGACCAACATGCACTGTAACCAAAACAATCCAGAAACAAGGGAACACTGAACCGAGCTGAATTACACAAAAGCAAACCCAACCATATCCTTGAACCAAATGATGAGTCGTGCTGAGTGGCGGCGCAGCAGTGACCATACAGTATCAGGCTAGTCGACCAGGTACGCGGCACATCCAAAGCAATGAGGGTAGTGCAGCAGCAGATCCTTATTTGACTTTACCTCGAGAGCTAGAACACCCTGGGTCAGCCTATACACAGAAAAGATTGCGACAAATGGGAGCCTAGCCGAGCTGCATTTGCGATTTCCCTGCCAACCATGCACAACTATCCCGAAAAAAACACAATTAACACAGTTGATGGTGTCATGGCCGTCGGGAGCCTCTTGAAAAAGAAAAGCCGAAAGCTATCACAGCAGTCTTGCGTCACTACTTGGTTCTGGTGGTTAATCCTAGACACCGGAAAGCCATTACACGATTGTTGGTCAGTCAACATCCACTTGCAGTGGAGTGCCTGAGATACAAGAAACAATATCACAAGGAGATTGTTCCACGGAACCTGCGACGATGCAGATTTGGATGTGTAAGTGTGGAGACCGTGGAGCATGCAATGTTTTTTTGTGATCAAATGGATGAGTTGATCCAGCGGCGTACAACTTTTGTGCTGGCAATGAGTGCACGGCTTCCTGAAATCTTGGTGGTTTCAACTGCAACTGCAACGGCAGTGCTTCGATCGCTAGTGTTCAACCGCGACGCAGTGTGCCAAGTCGCAAAATTTGCACACTATGTGTTTGGTGTTTCTGCAGACACTGCACTAGTTTGGCCAGAGGGTTATTGATGCAACGGGACAGATGTTCAGTGAATGGAACCACACCCCCGTGCCCTGCTTTCGGCTGATTTACTTTTTCTGTTGTCTTAGTTCGCTCTATGTTGCACCCTTGCAACAAAATAATGATTTAATGTCCCCGTGTGCTCGCTTCTGCTTTATGTTGCACCCTTGTGACTCGTGGCATGCTGGAATCGAACTTGTATTATTCACCGACTTACTAAACCACTTATCATTCCCTATCAAGGCCTTATTTCTGGTGCCTTGACCTTCCAGAATTGTACAGTTATCTTTGTTGTTGACTTCTGGTTGCTTAAGATTTTATGTTGCGCTGGAGTGGCCCTTTTATAGCAGGTGGATAACGGGGATTTTTACTGGGGAGGAGAGGACTCGGACCCGGTGCTACGGCTTTTATCCGATTATCCAGCAAAGTCAAGGCCAACCTGGCTATAATTGCTCTGCTCCGCGCACGTAGGGTCATAGTCACCTAGGAGCTGGTGGCAAGGTGAGCTGCACGTACAGGAAAGTCAGAGTGCTTCCGCTGCTTCTTAGATGCCTGAGATCTACAGCCTTGAAAGCGGCGAGCTCGTCGAGGGTGTGTAGGTTGTGGCGTAGTGGTAGTACATTCAATAGGCCGGTTTGTACTATGGCACTACAACTCGGTACGTTCCGAAAGGGGACCTAGCTGAGCAAATATATTATCCTGAGTCTTATCCTGACTCAGCTGTGAAACAGAAAATGAGCTCATCATTCAGTCGTCAAGATTCTATACATGACACATGCTCGGAGTCTTCAATCTAGAAAATATTCTAGGCATATCTGGCCCCATGGGTGAGGTCATTTGGATATGGTCCCATCGTCTTGGTGTCGGGTCACGACGTAGAGTATCTGAGAACTCAAAGGAGGTATGGCTTGATCTGGAGGACACCCGCCTCCTACGAGAACTCCGATCCGCATCATGGACATCAACTACAGGCGTCAATTTGGTTATGAACGAAACTCGGAAGTGAAGACGCGCATTATGGGCGGTGTCCGAGTGTCGATAGACACTGCCGAAAAAAGACGCCGTCATATCCTTCCCCAAATTTCGGGTCAGATATAACTCGCCACACAGATGCTGGTCTAGAAATGTCGAAACGTCGTGAATGAAATCAGACACCTAACAGGTTTTACTCGTTTAGTTGTACTGCTAGCCGGAAAGTAAGATATTAAATTACCAGAAGCAAAGGGAGCGTTTTCGATTCTTCCTGGACTGTACAAAGTTCAATTACACGAATCACTTACTCTGTAGACTCACAGTCTTCCCAGGTTACGATCGGCAACTCTTCAATTGCCTGTGGCCATGTAATGGACTCCTGCACTTGTTTGACGTACTTGAGCTTCATTGTTAATGCGCCCTTGGCAATCTCGTTGCTAGGGAATATGCAGAGATTGCTGGCCAGACCAAGGAACTTGCACGGGGAAATGTGGCTCAAGGCTTGGCGAGGTCTGTCATGGTCTGTGTCTTTTGATCTGCGCACATATTGTGAGGTTGAGAGTCCGGTCGTTGTTTCGAGACGAGAAGAGAAGAGGAGAGAACACATACGGTAGAGCGAGGGAGGGAGCCCCAGCATGTTACAAGCCCAGATGGCCAGAAATTCGCGCTGTTGTTGGCCGAAACAGTGGTTCAGCATGTCCGCTACGCTGTGCGGTTGGGCAGAGCTCCAGACCAGGCGTGGCATCCAGCCATTTCTTGGTTGAGGGGTGGAAGATGTATTCTTTAAATGCACCCAAATATGGCTGCGGGTACACCAGCCGAGAGCGGGTTATTCCAGGATTTGGTGGTGAGGGCCCGCTGCGGGTTCGCTTGGATCGTAAAAGCAAGGTCCCGTTGAGATCTAAAACAAGCAGTTTGCGGGGAGCCTGTGCGGACATCGTGATCGTGTTTTCTGAAAGATAATGGCTGTGTCTCGGAAAGTTGTACCTGTATTGTTGGGACTTTAGATTATTTTCTGCGCATTGGGCTCTACAATATGAGCGTGTTCAAGAATCTATGCGGTGTGGTCATAGTGGAAGCAAAACAAAGGGCGCGGAGAAAAAAGTACAAGTACGAGAGAGGATGGATGCGAAACGGAGCGGGGTATGTAGAACCTGAATACGAATGTGCGCACGAGTGCAGTCGTGCAGGGGTGCGTACGTGCACAGGTGCGGGCTCCCTCCTAGTCCGAGTATCAGGTCGGTACGTAGAAGTGCCCTGCACGGGAACGGGAGTGTGGAGGCGTGGAATCGAGATTTTGTTTGAGCCAAGCAAATCGGACGTCGATTCTACAAACGCGGACGTTCTCGGCGAGAGCTCGCGCTTCGTGACAGGCTGTCCGAGGAGGACTAATACCGGCCCTGCTAGCTTGGAGTGACTTCTGGGCAGATTCATCGCTGTGTCCGCACCAATGCATACATCCTGACGCAGCCCGCTATACATAGGGGGTGCGGTGCAGGGACGAGAGCGAGCGAGGGCAGTACGGCGAGACGAGGTAGGAAGAGACGTAGGACGAGCACGGGGGGATGGAGGTGTCATGGACACGCTGGATTTGGGCGTTCTGTGCGGCCTGTGTAGGGCAGGTGTCCGCGCTAATGGGACACAAATATCAAGAATGCCTTAAGGGCATCATCGGCCGCGTCAGCAGCTGTAGCTCCCCGCCCCCGTACGTGCGCGCGATCCGCAGCTTCCCGCCCACGGGTGGGGAAGTATGGCGGGAAAACGGTGAGCATGTGTTCATAGATAGCCATGCTGCGAGGGGAGGCGGCGGCTGACGAAGGGGAAGGCGGAGCGCGACACCCACCATCACGAGTAGGAGTCGCCCGGTACGTCAGGGCGCGGAATAGGACATGCGAGGCGGTACCCAACACGACACGAAGCCTGCAATAGTCGATCTGGCATTCATTACCTAGCATCGGATGAGCAGGGGTACCAATAGAAAAGAAAGGCCAAACACACTTAGAAGCTGACAGTGACATGAATGCGGTACGCAGGATTCCCTCTTTCGGTCGGTCGGTGGAATGTCGAGCAGCGAGCGTGATCTTCGTTTGCAGCCGCACGGTGCCCTCCAAGCCCATCCCCAGAGGCGGCCTGTCCTTGTCCTGGGGGGTCCAGTGATACAGAAAACTTGCACAGCCCGCCGGGAAGGGCGCAGTTTGTCGATGGTCGAGGCTGCAGTAGCGGAACAGCGCGTATGTGCGCTGTGGGGATCTGGGGAAGCGAATAATGATTTCCTCATGGTGCGAGAAGTTAAGGTGGTCGGATGGGCAGAGGAGCGCGGGGTTGAGGGTGGAGATGAGGGCTGGGGGAGTGCCGCGGCTGCGGGTGAACCTGTACCAGGGCATCGTCGAGTATCTACAACAGTATTTCTTGCTGCCAGGTCGGCCAAATGCGCTGTCAGGCAAGCATGGCCCCAGTACCAAGTCGTCGACATATGTAGTACCGGCAGAGAGCGGGAGTTTTCTCCGGTATCTGGGTCGCAGGGATGCGCGCGCTGGAGCCCAGGCGCTCATGGTGAACGGAAGAGAGGAAGACGATTCGACGGCACGTGATCGTTGCCGGGCTTGTCTCCTGCCACTCCTACTCTTCGCTGCTTGTTCTATGCGCGCGTTGTTTGGCCCTACATTTTCCCTTGAGCCTCAGTATCTGGATCCTGCCACTATATGAATTTGTCTCTACCAAATCTACCGATTTTTTCGCGAGTTCATGGACCCTTTGTCGGGTCCCAATACGACTCCCTCAAGAACTGCTCAGGAACTGTATCTAATACCTGGAAGGAACGCGCCATGACCTCTCGTTTCGCGACATCTAGTCGAACGAGCGCATCTCCTTGTCCTCAATATCTGGCAGCAATTCGCCACGACAATCATTGGAAAAAATGCCAAGCTAGTTCACTCCCACAGTCAAGATATCTGAAACCACTACTACTCCTACTACTACTCGTATAGCGACGGAAATACCTCGGCATTCCTTGGGTCCGAAGTGACGAAAGGTCTCGAGCTCTCATTGGCCAGTTCCGATGGACATTCTACAGCCTCGACTGGACATACCCCAGCTGAAGCACTTGGTACCCACTCGACTGTCTTTTAGGACGCTCAGCAAGCTGGCGAACGAACTCAAGCCCACATCCTCGAGAATATCTGCACGCCAAAAACATTATGCCCAGTATACGATATCCCGATATCACAGTCTTCCAGCCGCCCATCGCGACACTCCTTTTGAGTCGCCGCCACAAGTCGCAGGGCCGGCGAGATCAACTCTCCGGCTTCTGCAAGGTCGAGGGAAAATTAACCGAGCCTCCATTGTGTGCTGGCTTTAGGTCCGCTCTAATCATTAGACACAGTGACGACAATGCGGTACCACACGTCCTCCCTGGTTTCGAATTGTCCTTTCTGACTGGTCATCATAGCTTAGAAGATTCCCACTGTGGACGACGATCTTCGGCGTCGTTTGCGCGACTCCCAACGGGACCAAGCGCAAGCTCCCACCCCTCGTATTGTATTTGGATGCCTGCCTGCCCACCACCCACGCTATCGCCGGACCTCCATTCTCAGGCACCCGATGGGATATACACCTTCGGTGTTAAACACCGCCGGGTATGTTTTTTTTTTCGCCCTCTCATCCCCGTCCTCTCTTTCTACCCTTTCGCCATCCAGCTCATACTCCCCTCATACTCCCCATCGGCAGCTTCTCCCTCTCTCTCCCGCGCCCAGCACCACCAATCAATGCGATCGATCGGGTGCCCGCAGACACACAGACACGCGACCAAATCCATACCGTTCTGCTCGTCTTCATCGGCGCGTCGCGCGACGACAGTATACAGGTAGTACGTCCGTGCTTATCTCGGGCTGCAAGCAGCTTCTGACCATGCCCCAGCTCCCGCTGTCCCATCTCAGGAAGCTGTCCGCTGTGACGCAGATCGTCGGTAGCACGAACAATGGGCGGGTGGTGAATGACGGCTTGGCAGCTCCCGCTCCCCTCTGACCTGCATCGTGTACGGCAAGCGCGAAGCGCGCATGGGTGCGTGGGTGGTTGCCACCGCGTCGTTTTTCGGCCAGGAGTAACCTGGAGCGGAGGATGAGCGGATGAGGAGCCGCTGGTGCAGTCGGTAATATGGTAGGGGAAGGCTTGCGCGCGCGTGCGCTCGTGCGGCGGATGCGGTCGGTGCAGGCGCTGAGTAGGATGGGCCGAGATGACGCAGTCGTATGGTGCAGCGAGTGGATGGATACCCGCCGCATGCTTCTTTCGGTGGGCAGCGGCTGTCTTCGTGTGGGTGCGTAGTGCCGTGGCATGCGCCCGCAGATGCTCATTGAATCTGCGAGTCCATTGTACGGTCAATGCGGAAGTTATTGCCGATTTTGACATGACAAGAAAATATAGAATTTCATAAAAGACTGCACAATAAATGAATGCGAAAGTGCTACACCGAGTGATAAAAGAAGAAAAACGTTAGGTAGATGTGTACACAGTACGATTTCGAAAAAATCAGCGCTTATAGCATTGCTAGAGTCGCCTACGCGCGCACCCGTGCCCGCAATGGCTGCAGACGCCCACTGCGGGGTATCTTCCCGCTGCGTCTGCGCGACGATCTCGCGCTGAAGACGGCCGCACTGCCCTTCCTCGGGTCCCGGAGCTGGGCGTTAAGCAAGCAGCGGCGGTGCGGATATACCGAAGTGCGCGCAGGTGAGTTGTGCCGAGTTTGGGATGACGCAGAAGGTCGTGGCGGCGGCAGGGATACGATAGGCGTCGGCGATGGGAAAAGGCTGTGGGTGTGCATATCGGGGGTGCGGCGCATGCTATGCTTGGGGCCTGAAGCGGCGAGAATGGTCGCAGCACGGGGGGAGGCGCTGCACGGGGCGCTGGGGAGGGATTATCGCATGCGCACGCCACTAGTGATGCGCATTGGATCGTTGGTGCGCGACAAGGGGAAGCGGGGGGGCAGCATGCGGTGAGACGACGAAGCCGACGCAGGCAATTGGCAACCGGTGCTGCGGATGGTGCAGACGAGGCTGAGGCTGCGCGTCGTGTTTCTGCTGAGTGGCGGATGCAGGCTTGGAGTGGGATGGCGCCGAAGACGTCGCAGCGAGCGCGGAGGCAGCGGGTGGCCCGCCCGCGAGAAGGAACGGCCGTGGCGGGCGCTGGGCACGCCGGTGGTCGTGTACACCTGGCTGGGGATGCACGGAGGCGCAGGCGCCGAGAGGTGAGTCCGGCTGAAGACGGTCGTGGTGTGCCTGGCAGCGACGAGTGCGACGGGGACGATGGGGGCGCGCGCATGGGGATGCGCGACGCCCGTGAGAGGCGCTGCGCGAGAGGATCAGGCGTCGGGGAAGAAGAGAGTGGGGCGGTCCCAGAGATGGTCGTCGCGGGCGGGTGGCGAGGAAACAGAGTATGCGAGGGGGAATGGATGCAGCGGGCCCGAATGGTGTCGCATATCCAGCTGCAGTGCGCAGAGGATCGTCGCTGCCGAGAGCAACGCGCGCATCGAGGAACGGCTGCGCGGCGTATCTGTGGTGTGCGGAGGTCAGATGTGTGTGTGTGGACGTGATACAGCGTCGGGGGTGAGGTCGTAAGCACGGGGCGTTAAGCTGCTACAGAAGGCTGGCGCGGGCAGTGGGCAGTGTGGATGGTCGCGATGCATGTCATACACGACGCTCCACCGGAACTAGAGGGAGCGACTGAGAACTGGGCAGAAGCATACGAGCCGACGGGACCTAGATGGTATTTTTTCAGTTTCCGAGCAGGAAACATGGGATTCGAGAAATACCTGCGCCCGCCGTGATGAACGCCGTTTCGCCCTATAAGAAAGCAACACGAATTGTGGATGCGTGACAATAATAATGACAATAACCACCACCTTCTTCGCATGCGAGAATTCCTTCCAGCCCATAAACGCGGTCTTGCCTGAGATATTTCGTTGAAAAGTCGTTCATTCAGAGCAATGGATACGGCCTCGCGCGCGCGCGCACCTGGCATCCCCGCTGCCCCGACAAAAACTGTCCACGGCAACTTCGGGTCTTTCTCAATCAAGATTAGGTCCTTCATATCGGGAATGATGCTATACTGCTGGTGCGCTGCGGAAGTGTCAATAGAATTCAATGTTTGTTGCTCAACGAGGACGTGCGGATGGTTCCGTAGACGTATTTTCCAGCTGCCACCTCAGGTTTGTCGGAGCGCATCACAACGCCGATGCCGAACCCGACAATCGGCTCACCCAGGGTAAATGGAGCCTATTCCCGGCGTGAATAGCGCAGGTGGATGGTTTTTAGAGATACACACCGAGTAGGATTTCGTCTCCGGGCTCCGCATCTGGTCGCGCATATAGGGGTCCACGGAGAGGACCAGTGTCATGATCAGGAACCCGCCATTGAGCGGTACGCCGGCGAGATCGATCTTCTGCGTCGTATCGTACACCGTAGTCTCCCCGGGTACGGGGAAGTCTAGTCGGCCGACTGAGGTGAGAAGTATGTGGGTGATAACACAAAAGCCCGTACCTTTGGGGATTGCATTGAAGAGTACGCGGGCATTTGTTACAGGCGCCATAGTTCCAGTGAGGGGATTTCAAGGTCTCTTTTGCCTATACGACGCATTTGCAAGCTGTGATAGGAAGACTAAATAGGTTCGGAGGGCCGGGCGTCACCCATGATTCGGTTTTGACCTGATAGGAAGGCTAAATAGGTTCGGAAGGCCGGGCGTCACCCATGATTCGGTTTTGACCTCAGAGTATGCACAAGAAAAGCAAGTACCGGGAGAAGCATACTCCTCCTCCAGTGACGACGGGGTCAATCGTGGTATGTCCCAGATTATCGTGAGGAACCGGAGAGCAATACAGTGAATTGTGGATGAGAATCAAAAGCCGCGAGCGCCGAGAACCTGGAAATCTCTCTCTAAAAAAATTAAATTAAATTAAAAAAATCAGTTCTAGGGGAATTAAATTTACCAACATGGTCACTGGAAAAGTTTATTCTCCAAAATCACAGCAACAGCGATTTTGCAGATCCGAGCTTGCACAGACTGCGCGTTGTACAAGTTTAGATGGTGATAACGTAGTGACGTGCGAGGCCCGGCGCCCGGAAAGAACCAATGTGGAATCATCAGGAAACACGTTTTAATAGATAGCCGCAAGCCAAAGCTATGAACAATTGGGAGTGCCGGTAGCCACCCGCCAGCGAATGGTAGCTCTTGGTAGCGTGAGTAACCGGCAGTCCGGAGATCAGTACTGTACCATTTCGTTCAATTCGTATGTCACGCGTCACACCCGATTTCTGGAAACCCTCGCAATAATTTTTTCTCGATTTTAGCAGAATTTGGAGATTTGTCGGAAAATTAAAAAGTCACGTGCAAGTACGAATTGAACGAAATGGTACAGTAGATGGTCGCACATCACTTCACGGATCAGTAGTACTGGATAGCCGCGGGCCGTAAAAATACTTGCCCGCAGCTTCAATGGCTTCAGAACATGTCATGGAATCTATCATCGCCCAACTAAAAACAATTCCGACATAAGTGATTATCCCAAGACGGCAAGGGCGGACTCATACCACGCGGTAGATCATACGCACGGACAAGGCTGCTGCGAAAGCCAAAGTCCACTCCTCCAAAGATGCGGTCTCATTTCAGAGGGTTATCTTCTGAAAGGATGGCCTCGACCCCGATGTAAATGTAAGCCACTTTGGCTCCGGCCGCGGTGGAATCATAATTCTTGGTGCATGGATGTTGTTGCCCAGGCCAACTGCCTCCAACCTGAACGTTCTCGAGTTGAGTTCAATTACTAGATAGTCAACGCAGCTACTTGTGAAACAAAGCACAGTAGAGTCTCTAGTTCGCTCGAAAGCTCGAACGCCTGACGCCTGTCAATGTGGTGAAGATATTTTCTTGAGCTAGTGGGTGCGCGATTCTCCGTTCGCCGGAATGCCCGATCACGAGACGACTCCCTTCTCGAATTGGCGGCTATTTGAACGAAAGCGTGCCCTGTAGTACTGGCTAAGCTGAAAGCTCTACAGTAAGTCGGGCTGGAAGGAATTTTCTGGGCCGAAGGTTGAAGAAACCGTTTGAGAACTCGAAACCTCGAAATAGATGCTCGTCGAGACGCCCGAACAATGAGACTGAGACCATTCGACTGCTTCACTCCATTTACTCTTCGCCCAGAGAAGCATTACCTCAGAAATAATGTTGGCAGTTAACCAATCTTGAAACGGAACAGAGCAGCGCGCCCGCAACATGCCGAGCGAAATGGCTCCCCACCCGCGTCCGAGAAGGAAAGCTGCCTCGGTGGCACTCATACCCCAATTCTGCGCGTCGGAAGAGGTGCCTAGCGATGAACCTCTCCTCGACTATATCGCGTGGTAACCGGCGGACACGGGAAGTAGTCGCATTCTGGGGCCAGTTTATCGACCGCCTTCTGGATACCCGCAATTCCATCGTCTAAACGCCCCAAACGAAGCGCGGGCCTAATGAGGATTTGGGATCGAAGTGAGAGGATCTCCTCGTCTGCGGGGCAGTAGTTGTGAAAATGGAAGCATCATTTCAGCCTCCGCTACATTGATTCACTCATGACCACGCCCCGAAGGTGGGATTGGTAGGGTAGCATTGCAATATTGCCAACGCTGTGGAAGAAGGATCATGGATAATGGATCATCTGTGAAAAGCAACTTAAATTGAATTCTTGAATGTAAGCTTAACTTGAGACGAGAGGGCCGAGAACAGAAAAACGTTGAAAGGCCAAAAAATATGAGTTTCTTGCATTTACTAGTAAAGCCTGTGAGCTTGTTGGGTTTTGTGAACACAGGCACTCGCGGCGAGGTATAACACACCTTAAGCAAACGTACATACGTATGGAGACGGGAGATCCATGTTCGTTTCGAGTCAGCGGCGGACACCGGCTACCACCGGAATCTGCAACGCCTCGAGCGCAAGCACGCCGCGGCCCACCCAATGATTCACCGTCGCCTCGCTGTTGAACCACACCTCCTGCGCCAGGTTCAGCGCCGCCATCTGGTTTGCCAGCGCGCCGAGCCCGGAGTCCGTTGCTTGTTCCACAACCGTATCTGCCACACCCGCCGCCAGCAGGCCACCGCCCCGTATCCACTCCGCGACGTCCGTCTCGGATTTGACCGTCTCGAGAATGCCCACGACGGCGAGGAGGGTTTCGTCGTATTTGGGCGAGGAGAGGAACCAGGCTGGAGGCGTATCTACCGAGGCATCCACGGAAGCTAATTCTGCCGCGTGCGCGTTTTTCGGTTTGGATTTACTCGCTTTCCTCGGCTTGCCGCTGGGCGCCGGCGTGCTGCTGCTGCTTTGCGACACCTCTAGGTCGTGGCGCCGTGTTTCCGCAAGGTATTCGCGAACGCAGACGTGATTATGCGGATGCAGGTGTGCTTTGCGCGCCGAGTCGTCCAAGAGGAGCGTCGTTCGGTGGGAGTGCTCGGGAAATGTGGCCCAAGGCTTGGCGAGGTCTTTCGTGGTCTGTGTCTTTTTATCTACGCACGCATTGTGAGTTTGAGAGCCCGGTCTTTGTTACGAGACGAGGAGAGAACACATACGGTAAAGCGATGGAGGGAGACCCAGCGTGTCACGAGCCCAGATGGCCAGAAATTCGCGCTGTTGTTGGCCGAAACAGTGGTTCAGCATGTCCGCTACGCTGTGCGGTTGGGCAGAGCTCCAGACCATGGCGTCCAGCCATTTCTTGGTTGAGGGGTGGAAGATGTATTCCTTAAATGTACCCAAATATGGCCGCGGGTGCACCAATCGAGAGCGGGTTATTCCTTGATTTGGTGCTGAGGGCCCACTGCGGGTTCGTTTGGATCGTAAAAGTAAGGTCCCGTTGAGATCTAAAACAAGCAGTTTTCGGGGAGCCTGTGTGGACATCGTGATCGCGTTTGCCAAAAAGATAAGGGCTGTGCCGAAAGTTATACCTGTATTACTGGGCCTTTAGATTAGATTACTTCATCCCTGCTTGTCATCTGACTCTCACATCGCAAAAGTGGCGGGACCCATTCAGAAGCATAGGAATGCTCGCAGATGTCTTTTATTTTATCGGGAGTCGTAGGGCATGGAAAAATCGCGCAGTCCAAGACACGAAACTGTGCGGTGTCGTAGCAGAAGCAAAACGAGATGAAGCCACTGGTAGAAGAGGATGGGTACGAAACGAGGCAACGCGCGCGGGAGCGGGGTATGTATGTATAATCTAGATACAATGTGCGCGCGAGTACGGTCGTGCGTTCGGGGTGCGTACGGGTACAGGTGCGGCCCCCTCCTAGTCGGTAGGTAGAAGTACCATTCACGGGAACGGGAGTGTGGAAGCGTGGAATCGAGATTTTGTTTGAGCCAAGCGAATCGGACGTCGTGGACGTTCTCAGTAAAACTTGCGCTTCGTGACAGGCTGTCCGAGGAGGACTAATACCGGCCCTGCTAGCTTCGAATGACTTCTGGGCAGATTCATCGCCGTGTCCGCACCAATGCATACATCCTGATGCCGCCCGCTATATATGTGGAGTGCGGTGCAGGGACGAGAGCGAGGCCGATACGGCGAGACGAGGTAGGAAGAGAGGTAGGACGAGCACGGGGATGGAGGTGCCACGGACGCGCTGGATTTGGGCATTCTGTGCGGCCTGTGTAGGGCAGGTGTCTGCGCTAACGGGCAAATATCAAGAATGCCTTAAGGGCATCATCGGCTGCGTCAGCTGCTGTAGCTCCCCGCCCCCATGCGTGCGCGCGATCCGCAGCTTCCCGCCCGCCGCTGGGGAAGTATGGTGGGCAAACGGTGAGCATGCGTTCATAGCCATGCTGCGAGGGGAGGCGGCGGCTGACGAAGGGAAGGCAGAGCGCGACGCCCACCATCACGAGTAGGAGTCGCTCGGTACGTCAGGGCGGTAGGCGGAATAGGACATGCGGGGCGGCACCCCACACGACACAAAGCCTGCGGGACGGTAGTCGATCTGGCATTCATTACCTAGCATCGGATGAGCGGGGGTACTAATAGAAAAGAAAGGCCAAACACACTTAGAGACATGAATACGATACGCAGGATTCCCTCTTTCCCTCTTTCGGTCGGTCGGTGGAATGTCGAGCAGCGAGCGTGACCTTCGTTTTCGTCGCATGATCGGCTGGTCATCCACCCAAGTATGTATCCCGCAAAAAGTCGCAAACCCTCAGGCATCATAACTCCCATGAACACTCACGGCTCAACATTAACAGCCTTCCTTCGTCGGGACCTCGTAATCGAAAACGGTCCTCCGTACCGGCACCGAGGGACAGACGATCTGTCCGATCCGCACCGCATCCCATTACGAGCCCTAGAAAGAAAGAAAGAATATGAGGAGCATTCAAATGCAATGCCAGATGAAAAAGCGCTACATACCTTCAGCTGCAACGGGACTCAAACGACCCTCGGCGCTCGACGCTCGAGACGACGAGATAGTCAATTTACTCGTCTCGAGGCGCCCCCCGAATTATCCCATAAAACCCGCAGCGCTTGCGCATTCTCTTCATCGGCGTCGATATCCGCATCGATGTCGTACGCCCACGGTGCCTCTCCGCTGAGCATTAGCAGCCTCCCCTTCTCAGGCTTAACGAACGGCCCTCCATATCCCGGGACAGCGCAAAAAACCGGATGCATGATCCGCCCAATGCGCAGGCAGACGACCCGCCTCCCGGCGGCGGTGTGCGCCGGGTGCGTGGAGGGCTCGAAGGACGCGAGTGCGGAGCCTGCGTGTTAAGTGATGTAAATAAATGAAAGATTGATGGAGAAGGGCACTTACCACTCCACCCGTCGCTAAATAGCCTCGGGAAGTGTATCTTGTGCAGTTTATCGTCGCCGACGACGCTCAGCTTTACCCCTCCGTCGGCGAAGTCCACTGGGAACTCTTGCCCGAGTCGGAAGAGCGTCAGCTGGGGTGTGATGCGGCCGCTCCCTGCGAAGACGCGGCGCGCGGACGCGAGCTGGGCGGGCGTTACGAGGTTTTCGGCGAGGAGCTGCCGCGCGAGGGTGCCATCCTGCTTGCGGCGCGCGATTTGGGGGAGGATAGTCTGCCACGGCGCACCGGTAGGCAGGCGGAGGTCCTCCCCCGCCTCGAACGACGACGGATCCGAGGTAAGCCGCAGCCGCACGCTGCCCTCCAAGCCTAGTCCCAGCGGCGGTCTGTCCTTGTCCTGGGGGGTCCAGTAGTACAGAAAACCCGCACAGTCCGTCGGGAAGGGCGCAGTCTGTCGATCTGCGAGGCTACAGTAGCGAAAAAGCGCGTATGTGCGCTGTGGGGATCTGGGGAAGCGGATAATGACTTCCTCATGGTGCGAGAAGTCAAGGTGGTCGGATGGGCGGAGGAGCGCGGGATTGAGGGTGGAGATGAGAGCTGGGGGAGTGCCGCGGCTGCGGGTGAACCTGTACCAGGGCATCGTCGAGTATCTACAACAATATTTCTTGCTGCCAGGTCGGCCAAATGCGCTGTCAGGCAAGCATAGCCCCAGTACCAAGTCGTCGACATATGTAGTACCGGCAGAGAGCGGGAGTTTTATCCGGTATCTGGGTCGCAGGGACGCGCGCGCCGGAGCCCAGGCGCTCATGGTGAGCGGACGAGAGGAAGACAATTCGATAGCACGTGATCGTTGCCGGGCTTGTCTCCTGCCACTACTGCTCTTCGCTGCTTGTTCTATGTGCGCGTTCTTTGGCCCTACATTTTCTCTTGAGCCTCGGTATCTAGATCCTGCCACTGTGTGGATTTGTTTCTGCCAGATCTACCGATTTTTTCGCGAGTTCATGGACCCTTTGTCGTTGGGACCAGGTCCCAATACGATGCCCTCAAGGACTGGCCAGGAACTGTATCTAATACCTGGAAGGAATGCGCCATGACCTCTCGTTCGCGACATCTAGTCGAATGAGTGCATTTCCTTGTCGTCCTCAATATCTGGCAGCAATTCGCCACGACAATCATTGGAAAAAATGCAAAGCTAGTTCACTCCCACAGTCAAGATATCTGAAACCACTACTACTCGGATAACGACGAAAATAGCCCGGCATTCCTCGAGTCCGAAGTGGCGAAAGGTCTCGAGCTCCAGTTGCCCAGTTCCGATGGACATTCTGCGGCCTCGAAAGGACATGCTACTCGACGGCCTTTGAGGACGCTTAGCGCGCTCGCGACTGAACTCAATCCCACATCCTCGAGAACATCTGCACGTCAAAATCACAGTGCGCCCAGTATATGATATCGCAGTCTTGCAGCGGCCCATCACGACACTCTACTTTTGAGTCGCCGCCCAAGTCGTAGGGCTCCCCACCTGCTGCAAGATCGAGAGAAAATTACCGAGCATCCTGGCTTCAGCTCCGCTCTACTTAATCATTAATCATCAATGGATACAGTGACGACAACGCAAGGTACGATGCGTCCTCCCCGGTTTCGAATTGCCCTTACTGATCTGGTCATCCCAGCTTCAAAGATTCCCACTGGACGACGGTCGACGCCGCGTTTGCGCGACCCCCAACGGGACCAAGCGCAAACTCCCGCCTCTCGTATTGTATTTGGATGCCTGCCCGCCACCCACGTTATTGCCGGACCTCCATTCTCAGGTACCCGATGGGACATACACCCTCGGTGTTAGTCGCCACGGGGTATGTTTTTTTTTCACCCTCTCGTCCCCGTCCCCTCTTTCTACCCTTTCGCCATCCAGCTCATACTCTCCATCGACAGCTTCTCCCTCTCTCCCGCGCCCATCAATGCGATCGATCGGGTGCTCGCAGACACACAGACACGCGACCAAGTATATACCGTTCTGCTCGTCTCCATCGGCGCGTCGCGCAACGACAGTATTACAGGTACGTCCGTGCTTGTCTCGGGCTGCAAGCAGCTTCTGAACATGCACCAGCTCCTGCTGGCCCATCGCAGGAAGCTGTCCACTGTGACGCAGACCGTCGGCAGCATGAAAAAAGGGTGGGTGGTGAACGACGGCTTGGCAGCTCCCGCTCCTATCTGACCTACATCGTGTACGGCACGCGCGCGGCGCGCATGGGTGCGTGCGTGGTTGCCCGCCGCGTCGTTTTTCGGCCAGGAGTGGCCCGGAGAGGAGGATGAGCGGATGAGGAGCCGCTGGTGCGGTCGGTAATGCGGTAGGGGAAGGCTTGCGCGCGCGTGCGCTCGTGCGGCGGACGCGGTCGGTGCGGGCGCTGAAGTTGTGGAGTGAGTAGGATGGGCCGAGATGACGCAGTCGTATGGTGCAGCGAGTGGATACCCGCCGCATGCTTCTTTCGGTGGGCAGCGGCCGTCTTCATGGTGGTGCCATGGCATGCGCCCGCAGATGCTCATTGAATCTATGAGTCCATTGTACGGTCGGCGCGGAAATTAGTGCCGATTTTTTTGACATGACGAGAAATATAGAATTTCATAAAACACTACACAATAAATGCATGCTGGAACTTGAATGCGAAAGTACTACATCGAGTGATAAAAGGAAACATCTGAAAAACGTTAGGTAGATGTGTACACAGTACAGTATCGAAAAATCAGCGCTTCTAGCATTGCTAGAGTCGCCTACGCACGCACCCGTGCCCGCAATGGCTGCAGGCACCCACTGCGGGGTATCTTGCCGCTGCGTGTGCGCGGCGATCTCGCGCTGAAGACGGCCGCACTGCCCTTCCTCGGATCCCGGCGCTGCGCAAGCGGCGGCGGGGCGGTACGGACAGCACCGAAGTGCGTGTAGGTGAGTTGTGTCGAGCTTGGAATGGCGCAGAGGGTCGTCGCGGCGGCAGGGATACGATAGGCATCGGCGATGGGAAAAGGCTGTGGGGGTGCATATCGGGGGTGCGGCGCATGCTATGCTTGGAGCCTGAAGCGGCGAGAACGATCGCAGCACGGGGGGAGGCGCTGAACGGGGGTGTTGGGGAGGGATTGTCGCATGCGCACGCCGCTAGTGATGCGCATTGGATCGGGTGCACGACAAGCGGAAGCGGGGAGCGCCGGAGTCAGAATGCCACGAGGAATGCCGCAGCATGGGATGAGGCGACGAAGCCGACGCAGGCGATTGGCAGCCGGTGCTGCAGATGCTGCAGACGACGCTGCGGCTGCGCGTCGGGTTTCCGCTGAGTGGCGGATGCAGGCTTGGAGTGGGATGGCGCCGAAGACGTCGCAGCGAGCGCGGAGGCAACGGGTGGCACGCCCGCGAGAAGGAACGGTTGTGGCAGGCGCTGGGCACGCCGGTGGTCATGTACACCTGGCTGGGGATGCACGGAGGCGCAGGCGCAGGCGCCGAGGAGTGAGGGCGGAATCCGGCTGAAGACGGTCGTGGTGTGCCTGGCAGCGATGAGTGCGACGGGGACGATAGGGGCGCGCACAGGGGATGCACGACGCCCGTGAGAGGCGCTGCGCGAGAGGACCAGGCCTCGGGGAAGAAGAGAGCGGGGCAGTCCCAGAGATGGTCGTCGCGGGCGAGTGGCGAGGGAAACAGCGTATGCGATGGGGAATGGATGCAGCGGAATGGTGTCGCATGCTGCAGTGCGCAGAGGATCGTCGCTGCCGAGGGCAACGCGCGCACCGAGGAACGGCAGCGCGGCGTATCTGTGGTGTGCGGAGGTCAGGTGTGTGTCGACGTGATACAGCGTCGGGGTGAGGTCCTAAGCACGGGGCGCGTTAAGCAGGCTGGGCAGTGGCTTTGTAGTCCGTGAGCGCGTCGTGTTCGGTGTCGTGCTGCTGCAGAAGGCCGGCGCGGGCAGCGGGCAGTGTGGATGGTCTCGATGCATGTCATAAACACAGGGGGGCTGGGGACGACGTCAGAATATACACAAGCAAGACGAGATGAAGAAAGGGAACAAGAGGAGAATGAAGGACGGTGAGGGAGAAACCCACCGATAACCCGCTCGCAAGCGTCGAATTCGCAGATACCGCGATGTGAAAGAAGGGTCTGCTAGGATTGCTGATACGGCCAACTGCCTCGATCCTTTCGGCATCCAGCCGCGCGCGAGGTACGTGCGCTTGTATGCGGGGACATCGAGTGTTGTGTCAGCGGAGGTCTGTACAAGACACAAAAAGAAGATTGCATGAGAATGAAGCAAAAAATTCACGGAAAAAAGCAAAGGTACCCTGGATCGAGCCGATCCATGAAAGTCGAGGGCTAGAAACGATGCGCGTGGGCGATGACATCGTACGGTGTGCTGGACGTGCTGCGATCGTCCGAAACCGCCCGAAGAGTGGTTTAAACTGAGGCTCGGAGGCTGAATGGTCGACAGGCTGAGACAGGGTCAAGCACGTGCGCACTTACGACAGTGTGGCGGTGTTTGCCTCGTTGTCTCCTGCACTCTCCACATACTTACGTCGTCCTGATCCTTTCCTCGGTCAGTCCTTGTTCTTGTGGAAACTCCAGCAGTGATTGATATGCCTCTGCTAAGATCCACAGTCTTGATTTTTGGAAACAATTGCAGAGTATCATGCTTTCCCGAGATGATTCTCGATCACTGTATATCACCGGTAGGAGAATAGATATACTCTGCCTAAATCATTATTCATTTTGAGTAGGTGGCCAAGGTGGTAATGGGGGTCATGGACACCCCCATGGTACTGGTGGCCCTGGTGGGACTGGGTCGGGTCCCAATGTGAATATCATTGAACACCAGTCAATTGTGTATAATCTGCATCCTGGACCTGCTTCACAGCAAGCATTCCAGCCTAGCAACATCCAAGCATCTCAAACCATCAACCATTGTTCTCCTCCGTCAAGAATATTTCAGGGCAGGAGAAATATCCTTGACAAAATGCATTCTTTTTTCACTTCTGATGTGGGGATCCAACACATTTATGTGCTGTATGGACTTGGAGGTGCTGGAAAGACACAGATTACTCTGAAATTCATAAACGAGTCATCATCTCAGTGAGCTTGATCATCCAACTGGGAAATGTTTGTTGATCCAGTCTTATGTTCCAGCTTTTCAGACACCTTTTTCATTGATGCCAGCACTATTGCAACAATTAATACAGGTCTCAAGAGCATAGCTGTTGGGAAAGGTTCTGGGGATTCCCTGCAAGATGGTTTACTATGGCTGGCTAGCAGAGTTGAAGAATGGCTTCTTGTCTTTGACAACACAGACGATCCAAGCATCAATCTGAATGATTTTATTCCCCAGTGCAATCATGGGAATATCATTATCACCTCTCGAAATCCTGGACTACGTGTTTATGGATCTCATTCTCCTGTGTCAGATATGGAAGAAGAAGATGCAGTGGCATTATTACTCAAGAGTGCTGCACAAGCAGCCACAACTGGCACCATGCTAAATGCAACAGAAATTGTAAAGGTTAGATAATTGGGCCTAACAACTCATTCAATTTTGATAGTAATACTTTCTTAGGCATTGCACTATCTGCCTCTTGCAATTGTTCAGGCTGGTTCATTCATATCAAAATCTCAAGATCTTGATGGCTATTTGACTCTTTATACAACAAACCAAGCAAGGCTACTTAGTGAAATGCCTGCTCAAACTCATGACCATTATGCCCGGACAGTGTATACAACATGGCAAATGAGCTTTGACCGGCTCACACAACCAGCTGCCATGTTCCTACAGTATTGTTCATTCCTCCATCATAATGGAATTTCGGAGCAAATCTTCATCTATGCATCTGGGTACACATTTCCATCTTATGGGCCATCTAAAGAGGATTTACGGGAACCTCTGGAATTCCTGTCACATTTTCTGGGGCCAAGTGGTGAATGGGACTCTTTACAGTTTTCCAATATGACCAATGAGGTCCAAGCATATTCATTGATCAGTATTGATGCAGAGAAGAAACTCTTTTCTATCCATCCATTGGTACATGCTTGGAGTCAAACAACAGGCAATCCTGAGAAATACTTGTCCAATATGGGATCTATACTAGGCATGGCTCTTTCAGCACGTCCACTGTATGATATTCAATTAGGAAGTCTGGCAATATGTCCACATGTGGAATTGGCTTTACAGATGGATGCAGAAATAGCTCTGGGGTTCAAGGAGCAATATGGAGTGATATTGTGGGAGGCTGGAAAATACAAACAATATGAGAAACTGTTGGAAGGAGTGCTGGAGAAACAGAAACAAGTTCTGGGTGACAACCATCCAGACACCCTGTGTACCATAAGTAATCTGGCCATGACATACACAGACCTTGGAGAGCATCAAAAGGCCAAAGAACCCAACCTTACTGTGCTAGAGAAATTGAAACAGGTTCTGGGTGACAACCATCCAGACACCCTGGGTACCATGAGCAATCTGGCCAGGACATACTCATGCCTGGGAGAGCATCAAAAGGCCAAAGAACTCAACCTTACTGTGCTGGAGAAATGGAAACAGGTTCTGGGCAACAACCATCCAGACACCCTGCATACCATGGGTGATCTGGCCAGCACATACTCAGACCTGGGAGAGCATCAAAGGGCCAAAGAACTCAACCTTACTGTGCTGGAGAATCAGAAACAGGTTCTGGGTGACAACCATCTACAAACCCTGCATACCATGGGTAATCTGGCCAGAACATACTCAGACCTGGGAGAGCATCAAAAGGCCAAAGAACTCGACCTTACTGTGCTGGAGAAACAGAAACAGGTTCTGGGTGACAACCATCCAGACACCCTGTTCACCATGAGCAATCTGGCCAACACATACTCAAACCTGGGAGAGCATCAAAATGCCAAAGAACTCAACCTTACTGTGCTGGAGAAACAGAAACAGGTTCTGGGTGACAACCATCCAGACACCCTGTTCACCATGAGCAATCTGGCCAGGACATACTCAGACCTGGGAGAGCATCAAAAGGCCAAAGAACTCAAGGCTACTGTGCTGGAAAAACGGAAACAGGTTCTGGGTGACAACCATCCAGACACCCTGCGTACCATGGGTAGTCTGGCCAGCACATACTCAGACCTGGGAGAGCATCAAAAGGCCAAAGAACTCAACCTTACTGTGCTGGAGAAACAGAAACAGGTTCTGGGCAACAACCATCCACACACCCTGCATGTCATGGGTAACCTGGCCAGGACATACTCAGACCTGGGAGAGCATCAAAAGGCCAAAGAACTCAACCTTACTGTGCTGGAGAAACGGAAACAGGTTCTGGGTAACAACCATCCACACACCCTGCTCACCATGGGCAATCTGGCCTGGACATACTCATGCCTGGGAGAGCATCAAAAGGCCAAAGAACTCAAGGCTACTGCGCTGGAGAAACAGAACCAGTTTCCTCTACCCACTCATTCTCCTTCACTACATGTATCCCCACCCTCTCCTCTTCCCTTACAACCATCCCATGCTTCTCCATCTCTGCCACGTCCTCGTAAGCTTGGGAGAGGGTTGAAGAAACAGACTGCTTCAGCAGCTGTTGAGCCTGCACCTGCTGGTAAGACAAAGGCCACAATGAAACATGCATTGCAGGACAACACTCGTCCCCACTGGCGTTAAGGTGAATTACTTCTGGCTTTGGATGTTTGATGCGGAACTGAAGTTGTCTTGTACAAACTCCGGCTTGCAGGAACTCAAGTCTGGAATGAGCTTAAGAACAAAGCAGGACCTCAGTTGCAAGAGACTTATTCTCTTGTTCATTTAGAGAGAAATATGATACTCATATATATATAGCTGTTTGCATAATTCCGTGAACACACATTTTTTTTTATTTCACACTCACGTGGCTGATGTCATGACATTCCGCTTCTGCCTTGCGCGAACCTCATTGCTGTGTCCATATATACTCAATAACTTATCAATGAGTTCAATCTTTACCTTGATCTTCCCCATCATGTCCTCTGTCTCCTCTGACTTGAAGGAACAGATTGTCAAGTGGTACAATGAGGATGAGGACATGACTATGCGCAATGTCACTGACCTTGATGATGTCTCCCTCAGCCTAGTCCAAAAGACTATCTCTCTTTACAATGAATACGGCCAGGTCACCAACCCATTCAGCCAGTGCACCAGCTGACCCTGCACCCTGAACACGGGGGATATAGCCTACATCCAGGCGATCTTACATGCCAATCCCACTCTTTACCTCAACGAGATTCAATTGAAGCTTTCATTCTGGAATGTCCATGTCTCCCTCTCCCTGATTGGTTGTACCCTTGTGAATCTTCAGCTCACATGGAAGAAGCTCTCGAAGGAAGCTTGAGAGTGAGATGATCAGCTGTGCACAATCTGGGAGGCAGAGATGGTGCAATACCTTGATCCAGAGGTTTTCATAGCTCTCAATGAGAGCACAGTGGACAACAGAACTGCTCAGAGGTATCATAGGAGGTCCCTGGCAGGCACACCTTGTGTTCAACGTACTGTATTTATCCAGGGTACCCGATATTCAGTTCTATCAGCATTGACCACAGAAGGTATTGTTGCCCTCGATATCTTTGATGGTTTCGTCACGAAAGACCTTTTTCTCGGATTCCTCAGAGACCAAATTGTGCACAGATATTCTATTTCATTTGAATCCCTTCTAATTGTACTCAAGGCCCCCATTCTCAATCCTTACCCTGCCCCACGCAGTGTCGTCATCCTCAACAACTGCTCCATCCACCACAACAAAGATATTAGAGCTTTGATTGAAGGGGAATGTAGTACAACTTTCAATGTGTGCAGGGCAATTTGATCCTGACATCTCTAAACAGGTGCACACTTGGTCTACCTCCCCCCATACTCTCCTGACTTCAACCCAATTGAAGAAGCATTTTCATGCATCAAGGCTTCATTGTGTTGCAATGAAGCCTTATTTACAGGACCAGAGAAGCTTCCTTGGTTGATCACACAAGCTGTTGCTGGGATCACTGCAGAGATAGCGACAGGCTGGTTTAGAGATTGCAGGTACATGTAAATCAAATGCAAACAGTAATGTTGAGTACAGTAGTATAGGAATGAACGAAAACTCTAGACGAACTTTTAGGACTAGCGAAGAAAACTTGTGATTGAGAGAACTGTGTATTGAGATAGTTAGAAAGAAATCCCTCGTCTCACCCTCTTCCCCTCCATCTTACCCAACCACTGGCATGTGAACTTCTTCAGCTGATGAACTTCCCCCTCCACAAACCCCATGAGTTCCATAAGCCATTTGGACGTAACAGAAGGCTCGCAAATAATGTCAGGTGTGTAAGAAGCATCTCGCAGTTGGCCCTTGGCATTGTTGATACAAGTTTGGCAATGTTCTTGGCCCGCCGAAATGTGTCCATGAAGACATCTAAATCATCCTCAATGGCAGGGGGCAGAGAGGAGGGCGGCAAAGGACTATGAGGAGCAGAGGCAGGGGCAACTGGAGCTGGAGCAGGAGCAAGAATATTACTCACCATGTTCTGCACCATCATCGCCATAACAGGAACCATGGTTGTAAGAAGAAGATTGGTGGTATCTGATGTCGAACTCGATGCAGCCTGCCGGGCAGGATTGGGCCCCGAGCAACCACGAGGTTTGGGCCTAGACAGAGTGGAACTAGTGCCGCTGTTCCACGAGGTCACAAGGTCTTGCAGCAGGGGATCCGTTGGTTCACATTTCCCAGCAAGCTAGACAATATGTTATGAATATGAAAAAATATCCCAATCATGAATAGCACTCACAACAGCCTGGCCCCACATTCCGAGGTGGAACCAGTTCATTTCCATGTGGCAGAGATCACTGTCAATGAAACAGGTCCCCCATGTTCTACACAGGAATATGCAGCCTTGATTTTGTCAATGGCTCCTCTGAGAGCAACCTGTGCTGGTGTGCAGTTCTCAGTGTTGGGTACCTAGTATAAAATGAGCATTATAATGGTACAGATGAACAATTGGACGTACACGGCTTCCATAGGTGAGTTCTGACTCATAGGCATTGGGGGAATGAATCTAAAATAAGATGAAAAGATGATTTGAGGCATAGAATAGATCCATACCCGTTTACACTGCTTCCAGCCTTCCATCTTGTCGAGATTGAAGATGATAGAGATGGTGTCAAGGCGCTTGGAGGCCTTCATGGTGGCACCGAGTTTCTGGACAACAATCTACCAATCCTGGTCAGAAAGGACCACAGTTGCACTGCCTTTACCACCACTATAACTACCTCAGTGACTAGCCGGTACATAAATAAATAAATAGTGGCATGTACAGTGAGCTAGTCCAAAATATATGCATTCCTGGACTGCTAGCAATGCCAGCAACATACGTGTCCACATAGCCATGAGCTCTGAGTGTGATAGGAACAAATGCAACCCGAGAGGTGGACACTACATCCATGGCAGTTGAGATGAGTTTGGAGTCATGCATCTTCTTGGGGCAAGCATTGTTGCGGGTGAACTTCCCAGAGCGTTCAGTCCATTCCAATGTGACATGTATATACAAAAGGCGCTTCTCGACGTTGTCTGAAACCGAGGTAAGGGAAAAGAGTCAAAGTTGCGAGTTGTATGGGTTACACACCATCAGCATTTAGCAAGCTGGGATTGATCTGGGCAGATGAGCTGGCGTCGGACACAGGAACAGCTAACAATAGGCCTGAGAGTGGGTTTTCGTGCAGAAAGAATGAAACAAACTTACGTCCAGCTGGTATCCACCTTGTGGTACTTGAGGATGGATTATCAAGTTGCCACCAGGCACCTGGTATGGACAAGCGAGCTCAGGGGTAAAGGTGGGAACAACAACAAGCTCATAGAAAGCAGTTCCTTGGCCTGGATTGCCCGGATTTCTGACACTGCGACGAGGAAGATCTGACATGATGTACAAACTGAATTACACCCAGTGCTAGCCCTGTATTTATACCCACATTTTGGTGCACAGACCAGGAGATTGCTAAGACAGGATATCACACCTATTTGACAGGCGGGATCTTGCAGTCGAGAGAGTTTCATGAGTGCTGTAGACCATACACAGAGCCAAGTCATCCCTGAGACTGAAACACAAGAAATTGAGGCCGAAACAAGAGCCACAGTGGAGACAAAACACTGCAGAGCCAACTCGCAGTACAGTCCAGAAGAATGCCAGTAATTACAAACAGTGACAGAGCGCCAGTGAAAGGTTGAGAGCAAGAGACACCTCAATGCTGGTCACAAGATTGTCTTACATCAGCCATGTGAGTGTGAAATAAAAAAAATGCATGTTTACAGAATTATGCAAACGGCTGTAAGTGACTATTACTACAAGTTCGAGCAATCACCCTTTTATATTTGGGCTGCTCGTCCATGCTTTATTTACTATTTGCCGAGTTGGCAGCTATACGAGCCAAAGGTGTTGTGGGCTCAGTGGCCGGGTAGTGCTTGTCAAAGTAAGCACGCAGTGTTTGCTTCTGGGCCTCGAGATATTGCAAGAGTTCTGGGTCCTCTGCAGAGCTTGTAATTGAACCGAGGATCAAGAACTGGCAATATGTGGTAAGCTATCTTTGTTGGTCATATTAACAAGACTCAGTCACTCACCCCAGGCCAATCAACTTTGCTGCCTTTGACCAGGGCCCAGATGACGACACGAACATGGATGAACTTGACACTTATTTTGAGGCATCGCGTATCCTCTATGCGGATCTGACTGTTCAATGGTGGTATGTCCGGACAGCCAAATATCCGCGCCTGTACTGGTTTGCACATGATACCATGTCAATCCCAGGTAATTTTTTCATCTCTGAATGTGCAAAGTGAGGTTCATGGATTTAACAGGCTCTGCAGTTGCCGACTTGCCGTGGAACATGTATTCTCTGGTGGAACTCTTTGCGGCACACTAGTCTGATGCCAGAAACCATCTGGACTGTGATGTTGTTGAAGCATCATATTCATTTGAAACGCAAGGGCCTCGAGCACCTTCTCCAGACCGTGCAGGAGGCGTAGACACATGTTCTCTACCTCTGTTTAATTTTATTTCATTTTTTATGTCTGTATACGGTTCGTAATATCACTAAATATCCCATACCGTAACCATAAGAGCCCCTAGAAGCATTACAGTACGATTAGCACCTGTAAATAGCCGTAATTCTTACAACTGTAACCATATATGGTACAGTGGGGACCCTTAGCCCTAACCTGAGGGGATGAACTGTCAGGTACCCACCATGTGCGGTATCCATTATATTGTATTCCCTTGGAGCTTCACACCCTTATCATACGGTGAGTACCAGGAAACCATACTGAGGTGTAAATTTAGCAATTCATCTCATACTCACTGGATCAGGACAGAGTCCGGCAACCGTTGAACAGTTCAAGCTTCCAGGTTCAAGCATCAATAAAATTACCTGGTTGTATATTAGACAAACTGAGGACATTAGTCAAGTTGGTTGATTTTTTGCAGGCATTCCAGCAACAGTCACATCCAAGAGCAAAAATCGCGCGGTGCGCTGTGGGTGATTGCGCATTAAACTGATGATGTTGAACCATCAATTACCATAACGGGAATGCGCCTCGCCGCTGAACGTTACAGTGGTGAACACACCAATGGTTTTCCTTCAGGGGGGTCAGAATACATCTCAGGAAGCATCCTGACACTCAAGATGTCCTCAGATTTTCATCTGTCCAACCCTCAAGGTGGTTGAACTTCAGCAACTGTTTAACCGTTTGGCCTCCAAGTTGGCCAAATTAAAGGGAAACAAAAAGATGTGTATAAATGTTTGTAAACGGAAATGGTTGCAGCCTGAGACTGAATAATAAGCTGAATTAGCCCTCTTCACTCAGTCATATGGTGGGCAGAATTCAATGCATTATACCTAAGTAACAACCTGAATTACTGGAGGTAAAACAAGTAAGGGGCCGAGTGTGGTACGTAAACTATATAACAGAAAACTTAGCCACTTTGCCCGCACTCGGTGATCTTTGCACCAGCTTGCTCTGAGTCCATTCGCTAACATTATGAATACTACTCATACCAGTTTCGGTTCATACTAACATGTTACTTTCAAAATCGGAATTCATTATCATTGCCCTCAATGCCGATTGGCTGCAACACATTCCACTTTATTTCTGATACTCTCTTAGAAGGTTCACGGGTCATGGGGGAGGAGTAACGCATGGTGTGGCAGACCATCACATACACAGACTAGCGACAGCACTCAGGGAGTGGTTAAGGTCTGATTACCTTATCTGGTAGTCTTGTGTTTTACCACGGGGTTGGATCGTAGTGCACCCTTATTATGTAATATTATGTCAGCTTTCTCTGATTCTCTTCCCTCGACACCAAGGCATAAATTAAATGAAGTTTTGCAGCAGATAGCATTTATTTACCATCTACCTAATCTTCTGTCTCCTTAGAAATTTTTAAAAGGGTGATAGAACCTGTTCTGCTGAACACCTGGCTCAGTTGTGTGACTACCAAGACAAAATTTTGGCGGAGCACAAACTGATGAAATCTTGAAGATATTACTCGAGGAAAAATCAAGGTGGGTAAAAGCAGTATCAGAAAGGTGGGTTGGATGGTTCTTGCTGCACAAAACGCGCTGTTTACAGGAAACAAAAAGGTTGTGGAGACCAGGAATCGAACCCATGCGCACATCAAATTACCTAATAAGGTTGCACTACGATCCGACCCCCGCGGTAAGCAACAGACTCTATACAGCGAGGTACGAGCTTAGTCAGGTACTAGAATGTCTTTGTCTACGAGAGACTACTTATCTGGTAACCGATGTCCAGTAGTGCTCCGAGTCCGGCTTTCCATACAGATTACCTCGAATATATGATTTCTTGGTACGCCGATAGCTACTAGCCTTTTCAATTATCTGGATCGGCCCGTGCGATTTTCGCATCGAACTTCAGGCTGGGCAAGTCTATATTCCGCCGATTTCCGCGATTTCCATCAGACGCCGAATGGGAAATTATCGATTGTGGCGATTCTGAAGCGGGGATGCCGAGAACAAACATCCAGACATGCGGCTTCAGGGAGGCGGGTAAAGCCATCACACGTCGTATGACAGTCGGTGGTACCGTTGATGGTTTTTCTCTTCTGCTTTCTTTCTAGGACTCGTATTCGAAATGGGATGAGGTCAATCATTCATATTCGTATTTGCAATCGCACACTCTCCCTATGTACAAACATATCCTACAATTCACATTCAACTCGCCAACCAGCTGCACTAGGCAGACTATTCAAGCGCCGCAAGGGCCTCGAGGAGCTCCCGGCGCGGGCGCGCGAGCCGCACGCGTGCCGACCTTCTTGTTCTTGGGGACCTTGGCGATTGCGGCAGCTGCAGCTGCAGCAGGGGCGGCAGCGGCGGGGGCAGCGGCGGCAGGGGCGGCGGCGGCAGCGGGGGCAGCAGCAGCGGCAGCACCACCAGCACCACCAGCAGCAGCAGCCTTAGCAGCAGCGGCTTTGGCGGCGGCCTTGGCGGCTTTGCCCTTGCCCTTACCCTTCTTCCCAGCCTTCTTACCTGCTGCTGCGGCTGGCGGCGGTTCAGCGGCGGCGTTCCGGCGGCGGCGGTTCCAGAAGCAGCGGCTCCACCGGCGGGCGGCAACAGAGGTGCTAGCAGCGGCGGCGGCGGCGGCTACGGAGGTTCCAGCGGCAGCTGCGGCCGGGGCAGCGGCGGCAGCAGCGCCCTTGGACACGACGGTGCAGGCTCCGAAGCCCGCTGTGGTCTTCACGCTGACGAGGCAGAGGTTGCCGGCGGCGCCGCCAGTGCACTTGGTGCCCGCGGGGAGGGTGAAGGTGACCTTGTCGGTCTCGACGGCCTTGGGGGCGGGGTTTCCGTTCGTGGTGACGGTGCCGGCGACGAAGCTGGTACCCTTGCCTGTTGCGTCGACAGAGACCGCGACGGAGGTGGAGCCGTCGGCGCCACTGGAGTTTCAAGTCAGCATCTGGGCCAAAAGAGAGAGATGCGACATACGCGTTGAAGTTGGTGACGGCCAAGGTGACCGATCCGTCCGCCGCGACGGGGGTGGCGGTCGAGGTGTCGAGGGTGGTCGCGGGGTCGATGTTCCCGCAGGGCTTGGCGGTCGAGGGCGCTGCACGTCGCTCCGCGCGGGGGCACCCTTAACGCCGAGAGCGGGGCTGGGAAAAACAATCAGGGCCTTTCTTTCGAGGACACAAACAAGCGGTATACATACCTGGGGATGGCGTGCGCCGAAGTTTGCGCGGCTAGCGCGAGGAGCAGGGACGCGCAGGCGAGAACGGATTTGCCACCGGTGAACATATTGGGTTGAAAAATGACAGGGGGGTAGATTCAGATGAATGCGGTGGGATGGATGAAAGAATGGAGGGAGGAGGAACCGGTCCTGGCGAAGATTGCAAGTGGCGGGAAGGAAAGAATGGGGGAGGAGACCTAAAGTTGCGGAATTACGCCGGGGCTTTATATAGCGATCCTCCCTGGCTCCTCCCATGATGCATCTGCATCAGGCGTTTGCGATGTCACTATCCGGAGAGATGGTAAGACACGGGTTCCCTAGTTACGGTTTTCTCCTTTCAGCCATATGTCGTGTTCCGCGCCCTTGCTGGGTTCTGGAACTGTGAGAGGCTTCGAGGAAAACAGACGAGTTGTTCAAGCAGAAATTTGGATGACTTCTGCAGCTTCAAGAGCGCAAAACGCACCAGTTCAAAAATCGTGCCGGAGTCGGCAATCGGACACGCTCGATCAGACTGCTCTGATTAATCCATTTCCGTGGTTCTGAAACTGATGAATCCACAACCATGGAAATGGTAATAACCCCGGATTCCGGTCCAATGGCTCTAACTCTCCTCAAATGCTTCAGCACAATTCTCCTCTTTCGAAGGCAAAGTGTGGAAAGAATAATAGAACAGTCCCCAGAACGAGCGAGTGGTGAATTTCAAACGAACAATTAATACGATAGAGCTCCACCACGTGGATCAAGCACACGCGCCGTCGTCGACAACGTATTTGCGCTAATTTCGGATTGGTTGCCTCCCATTCGTGCGACTTGCCAATGGGGGCCGGCCTCGGAGGGAATCGGTTACCCTGAGGTTTTTCTGGCTATTTCTGTTCGTTGGAGCCATTGATTCTGAACCGACGTCGTCGCAAGATGAATCATCCGGGAATCTTGCGATGGTAATGAACAAGGTTGCCCGGTTCGGCCAGTGGTTAACTTACCCCAATTGGAAGAGAGGAAGAGAATTCTGGCGCCTGAGTCATTCGAACTTGATGGAGTGCACACACCGTTCAAAGCTAAGTATTGACCTAGAAGGAGGAGGTGCCTACGTAAATACCTGCCGCCACATCGCGGTATTTTTACCATTGGTCCGGCATTTTGCTGTGGCAGCGGCTCGGCCAAATATGCCAATCAGGAACTGCGTCCCATAGCAACGCCTACTAGCGCCTACTAGGCTGCTGTGTGCTAAGTATGGAGTAATCCCTTTCTCCAAGCACTGCACAGGCTCTCTAGCGGCGTTTAGCGCTCACTAGCCATCATAGCTACATGATTTGGTTTTCCTGATATGATCGCGCCAGCAAAACATATACGGGATCCTTTCAGTGGTCTAGTCTCCGCTGATAAGTTCCCATTAGACGTACCGGTTTTTCTGTGAGGAAAATATCAGTCAGCTTGGTTTGACTTTGAATCCGGTTTGATGTTCAACCTTGATTCAATCCCTCATCGAGAGCACCGTCCTGTCGACAGCTGTTGTCCCCACTTTGTGCAAGTGCCCGTTGTATCTCCCTATTCCCTGTTGTTGCCCCGTTTTCAACTTGAACCTAGTTTTCGTAAGTGCCGGCATCATGATCGCCAAGACAGGCTCGACGCTTTTACATTGGACCGCCAAACCGAGAGAGCGGTATGTATGAGTCAAGTTCAGAAGCTTCTGCCGAAAACGATGGGACCCATAACTACTAATAGTAGCGTGTTCAACCAATGAACTTGAAGTCGCCTTTCGAATTTATGATTCCACGAATAGATATATATTGGGACAGGAGGAGGGACGGAAACAAGTCAGCATTAAGCGGGTAGCTCAGCGTAGTGTGCAACGAAGGAGGATGGATTTCTGAATTCTCTTTAGCCAACTAGTCCCCAGTTAGCATATCACTGCACCATAAGAAGAGCTGAAGCATCGAAGGAAGCATCGCGCCGTCGCCGATTCCATTTTGCCATTCTTCGAAAACTGTAACCTTCGCCGCCAGCTGGCGGCCACTACTCAGTCCAAACAGTCGACAAACAGCCAGTCGTTTCCGTTCCAATTTACAACTTCCAGGATAAAACTCAATCAAAGAAAGACTCTCCCGAAGAACCGGTCGCGATTCAGAACCTCATCACTCGCCCTCTTCCAACAAATCAACCACAACCGGCTCGACGCCCGGCTCACCCGCCGGTACCTTCCGCCCGCCCCTCGGGGGCGAGTTCGCTGCGTTGACGAAGACAGTTTGGCCGTGGTCGCCCGCGGAAAGAGTCTCGACAGGTGGCACGCGCTCGCTTTTAACACCGTCCTCTTGCAAGATGCCGTGAACGTGAAGCTGAGACGCGTTCTGCGCCCCCAGGTCGTGGTCCCCTTCCTGGCCCCATACGTGCACATACGCGCCCCGCGCCTCGTGGATGTGCCCGAAGACGTGCAGGCGCGGGCGGAGGGCGCCGGTGAGGAGGCACGCGGCGAGGACGGGGCACCCTGAGGGAGTGGGAGGCATGGCGCCGTTGAGGTCGAGAATGTGGTGGGGCGGGGAGTGTGTTAGCCTTGGTTGGATGTTGATTAGCATAGTATTGGGAAGAGAGGCTAAAAAAAAAGCACGCACAAGATATCGGTTTGTGGGACTCGCGATACGAATGCTGCGTCAATTAATCAATTATAATTCAACTTTGGTGTTAGAAGAGAGTCGTTGAGAAAATCATACCTTCGACATCCTGTTTTGTGTATTGGAACGCCTAGCATCTGTATACCGGCGACCATTGTCCACGCATTCAACACATCAAGTTAGTTAAGCGTCCGCGAAATCCAACTTGGAACTTGAAATGAAATAAACGAATGACATACCGGCGAGCCGTGAACGGACCACTCCTTACCCCCTTCATGGACCCGAAACGTATATTTCTCGTCTTGCAGATACACCACGCCAGCCACGATCGCACGCGGCTCTTTGAGGAGGTCGAGGATAGCTTCGGCGACTGGTGGGTGAAATATTCATATCGAACATAAATGAGCAACACAATAAGTAATAACACTCACCACCTTACCAGCGGCCCTGCGACGCGGCCTACTTTTCCAATTGCCGGTATACCACTCGCGGTGGACGGCGAGATCGTGGTTGCCCGCGACGATTCTTCATTGCTCGTCGTTACATGCATGTTTTTACGATTAACCCGTGTTTTGAATGAGGAACGAGGGTATAAAACTGCAATTACATCTTGAGCGGATGCGGCAGCGCATACAGCCATTCCATCGTCGTCTGAAGCTCAGCTAGCGTCCCGGGGACCCAGACTCTGTCAAGTCGCCGACGTGCAGCAGGATGTCACCGGGCGAAACGGCGAAGGTGGAGTTGTGCGTGTCGGAGAGGAGGA